>ML107226.1:0-11726 GCA_003697995.1 Taxidea taxus jeffersonii
GCAACATAAATGCACCATGAATAAACAGCTAGGTTACAGACTGAGATTCCAGCAGGGTAGGGAAGGGGGGGGTGAGAATCCTTAAAGCATATGCCGCTTCCCAACCCAAAGCCACCACTTATCCGACCCCTGCAAGCCCTTAGCCTCTCTCAGTGCCTTCCAGGACCCCACCAGGCCCCACAGTCTCCTACCTGAATACGGTTTCTTCTGAGTGAGGTTCCCAGATGACGATCCCAAAGCTGCAGTCAGGACAGAGCACTCCCTGAGTTACTTTCTCAGATACCCATGGTCACCCCATCCAGGAGGCCCCATGGACCACACCCTCCTGGGCAAAGCCTCTCCATCCAGAGTGCCCCTGCATCCTTCCTCCTCCCTGTCCCGTCCATGCGCTGGGGACCCAGGGGTGTCACGCCGGGTGGTGATAACCAGCACCCCTAACCTCGGGAATGTGGCATGGAGCCCAGTCACCTCTCACCTGTACACATCATACTTGGGTCCTAGGGCCTTGCTACCTTCCAAGGACATCTCAGGGGGCCTGTAGTTGATGGTGCCCCACAGAGCGCTGACCTCTTGGTCACAGGTCACAGGTCACAGAGCTGACCTCTTGATGTACTGCATCTGGATGGACTGTTCCATCCACTTGGGCAGGCCAAAGTCCGAAATCTGGGAGGAAGCCACCAACAGGGGTAAGGGAGCAAGAGTGTTGCCTCCAGAAACCTGCCTTGACCCCTCCCTGTCCCACAGCCTCCCTTGTCCAGGACAGTGGAGTGGTTAAAAGCCCGGGCCTCTCCCAGGTCTGCCACATGTGACCTTGGCATGATCTCAGACATGTTATTGATCTCCTCGGACCCTCACCTTCCTCATCTATAAACTGGAAATAACAGGATCACTTAGCTCATAGTGCTATTATAAGCATGAAATGGGGAATAAGCAAAAGCATCTAGAACAGAGCCAGGCACACAGTAAGTACTTAAGAGGTGTTGCTATTAGCCAGAGGGGCTGTGGATAAAGTCGCCGTCTTTAATGAGCTTCTGTTCGTCCACTTCCAAGGGCCCTGAATACACCATGTTTATCCCGGATAATTCACAGGTCAGCTAGGCTGGGTACTGAGGACCAGGCAGCAGATTAAGAAAGATGAGACCCCAACACCCATTACTCTCCCAAGTGCTTACTCAAATAGGGGGTATAGTCACTAATGAAATAGTTTCACAAATAACTGTAGACTTAACGATTGTGGTTAGCAGACTGAAGAGACAGGGGTACCGTGAGGATATACAATAGAGGGCTGTTGGGGTAGACCAACGGAAACCACCCTGAGAGGGTAGTGGTTAAGCAGGGTGCTGAAAGATGAGCATGACTTGCTAGATAAAGAAGGTAGTAAGGAAACACTGTTCCTGGCACTAGAATGTGCAAAGGTCCTGGGGCAAAAGAAGGTGGCACATTTTAGGAACTGAAGACCATCATAACTTCTTGGGAATCATCTCATTTACACACATCCCCACCCAAAGCAAGCAAGGGGAGGGATGGGGAATATTCTACCCACAGTAGAAACAGAAGCCTGAGGTCCAGGGGGAGTCATTACAGGCATCCTGATACCCAGATTCAAGCATCAGATTCCACTGCTCATCTCTTTGCCTTCAGTACTTGTCCATGAAGGGAGCTACTTAAAACTCTCAGCAGGCCAGGCAGGCTGGCTCACCGGCAGGAGAGTCTGGCGTGGAAAGGAGGCAGGGAGGTCAACTGGGCCTTTACCTTGCATGTTGCTATCCAGGACGAGGTTGCCTGGCTCGAGGTCCTGGTAGAGCAGGGGTGGCTTGATGCTATGGAGAAAGCTCATAGTCAAGCTGGTCTCATGGGTGATGTGGAACTTAAGCTGCCGGGAGAGTCTGTGTTTGGGCAGCATCTCCTCCAGGGAGCCACTGGCCATGAACTCCATCACAATGCCCAGGGGCTCCCTGCACACCCGTAGATGGACATGATGTGTGGAAATTTGATCTCCATTTTGGCTGCTTCTTCAATGAGCTGCTCCACGTCGCAGTTGTGGGGAGGCGGGGCATTGAGGGGGGGAAGGAGAGACCAGTTCATTCCAACAGCAGTTAGCAGAGCAACAAACGAGGCTTAGTGCCAGGCTCTGGAGACCCTGAGAAGACTTGGGGGCCGGCAAGGCAGTGCAGGAGGAAGGAGGGTCCTAGAAGGAGGCCCAGCAAGATGCCCAGAGTGGGGCCTGGATGGCCAGAAGCGACAGGACAGGAAGGGAAGGACAAAGTCCATTCCACAGAGGCGGCCACGAAAAGCCTCCCATTTATTCTGCCACTTGTACATGTTTGTCTACCCCAGGAGATCACAAGTCCCTGGAGGACCAACATCACACCCCATGCTTGTATTTTAAAGGCTCGTCTATTGCCGTTTGGATTATGAAAGTAATATAGATCCTTGTAGAAAATCAAGGGTGTATGGGGAGCTATATAGAAGAAAATTAAACCATTAGCAATCCAACCTTCCAGAGCTGGCCTCTGTTCATAATTTAGTATATTCTTTTCTACATACACGTGCAAGGGATCTCTCTCCTTTGCTCTCTCCTTTTCGCTCCTTCCTCCCCTCCCCCCTCTGCCTTGCCATCACACGGTGTGGGCTGATTTGCGATCTGCTTTTCCAGTATGAGTGGCACGAGGCTCGCTCACATGGCTATTCTCCTGAAGCAAGGTCTGCAGTGGCTGCACGGTACTCCGTTTTATGGATGGACTCCTCTTGCTTCCCACCCGGCCCATTGCATGCCCGACACAATACATCTTTGTTGAACGGAACAGAAGACAAGACTTAAGGGAAGGCCTTACAGAATAAGCGTTTGCAGACTCTTGTTAGGTTCACTGTTTGTGCCCATAGAACAGCAGATATGCAAATTGTTGAGATTGTTTGGGGATTGCGGGGATGGGGATTAAGGAGAAATGACATTTTTAAAAGCACATTTTTAAAAGCACAGCATTTGCAAAGCTGCTGCGTGGGCCCTGCAGTCGGAGGCTGCCTGGAATGCGTGTGCAGGGTGCCCTGGGAAGCCAGCCAGAGACTGCTGACCTCCAGAGAAAGCACCTGCTCTCCCTCGCCTCCGGACAGGGTGGTCCCAGGCTCCCCTTGCTCTCACCTCTACCTCTGCGGGCCTTCCTATCTGGCTGTCTCCTCCTGTCCTTTCGAGTTCCGAGGAACCGAAGCCCCTGTCATGGAGGGGAAAAGCCAGGGATCTGCCCTGATTTCAAATCCCAGTTTGACCACTTATGCTCTGCCTGACCCTGGGCCAGTAAACTCTCTGGGCCTGTTTCTTCACTGTAAAATGGGAACACCAGTTGCTTGCCTCAGACACCTAGACTCCTTGCTCCCATGCCCTGTGTCTGCTTCTCATCCCTCCCCACCAGCCCCTGTCATGGGGTGTATGGTCTCGATGTTTCTCTGAGCAGCTGTTGCTAAGGTGTGCAAAGACCCCCCACCTCTAGGGCTATAGCCTAGCAAAGTTTTCAGGTCTCGGTACATCAGCCAGTCCTGGGCCAGCCCTTGTGTTCTCACTCGGCACTGTCTCTTACCATCTCAGTATCTGTCGTGGTCCTGGACACACAAGTTAATATTTCTAGATCAACTGTTTTCTTGGAAGATCAGATTGTCCAACTTTCCTTAGGTATTTTCATCAAGAACATGTCAGGAGGCTGTCAGTGTTATAGATAAAAATGATTTATTTCTGTATTATTTACTTATTTCCTGTCTTCCTCTAGATTCCTTCCTTCCTTAAACTATAAAACTTCAGGGGGCACCTGGGTGGCTCGGTGGGTTAAAGCCTCTGCCTTTGGCTTGGGTCATGATCCCAGGGTCCTGGGATCGAGCCCCACGTCGGGCTCTCTGCTCCACAAGGGAGCCTGCTTCCTCCTCTCTCTCCCTGCCTGCCTCTCTGACTGCTTGTGATCTCTGTCTGTCAAATAAATAAATAAAATCTTTAAAAAAAAAAAAACTATAAAACTTCAGGAGGTCGGGACTTTGTTTTGCTTACTTTGTGCCTACAGTGGATGAATGTCATCCCTGCCCTAGCTGTAATTAGGACTTAGAACAAATGACTCACAAATGTTCATATTGTTAGCTCAGACCTTCACCTGAAATCTATTTGACAATTCTTTTCGGCTGTTTAAAAGGCACCTTACACTCAACCTGTACAAAACTGAGCTCAAGAATTTCTTCTCCCAACCTGCGCATCCTTTCCTGTTCCCTTTATTAATTGTCAACAACATCATTCAACAGACACCAACTGCACACCGGGCTCTGGGGACAGAGCGGTGAATGGGCATGGACTCACCTCTCGTGGAACAGACATTCTAGTGAGCCTCTGTTCCTCTGGGCAAGCCAACCATCATGTTAACCTTGACCCTCCTCTTCCTCATCATACCCCCGAAACAACCCAGCACCAGGTCAAGTGGATGTTTATGTCCTAAATACTGCATAATCTATTCCTTTCCCTCTATCACTACATAGAAGCTGGGCAGAGATCATCTCTTGCCTGAATAATGACAACCCTTAATTGTGGACCAGCGGCCACTTAACTCTTCCAATCCATCTTCCATCTTGCAAATTTGATCAACTCCTTTTTGTCACACCCCTAACGTGGTTGCAAACTCTCCAGTGGCTTTCCACTGCTCCCTCTCTCTCAATTCCAGCCCCAACCCTTTCACTTACTATGCCCCTCCTACCACAGGCCCTTTGCACTTTCTGCTGCCTCTTCCTGGAAAGATTTCTCCACTTCAGTGACTTTACTCACACTCATCCTTCACTCTTCCGTTCAGCTGTAATCTTGGGGAAGCCTTTTCTGATCCCGGTCAAACTCTATGAATAAGCTCTCACAGAACCATCAATCTCCTTTGTTGCTCTTCTCACAGCAGCACATTTGACGTCTCCATATGGAGTTACCTGATGAGTGTCTCTGCCCCGCAGGCTGCCAGCTCCAGGAGAACAGGGCTGTATCTGTTTGTACTCTTTATATCTCAGAGTCCAGCACAGCGGGCAACCCATAGTGTTCATCTAGTGAAGGAATGAAGGAAGAGGTATAGAGTGTCCAGCAAACATGCTTAAAGCTCCCAGTGTAGTCACTCCCACTCAGCAGATATCCATCATCATTAAATCCCTTGGCCTTTTCCCCTAGAGGGTTCCCAAAATTTGGGATGGGAAAGTCTTTGTCAGTGCCTAACAATAGTCTCATCAATGCCATCTGTGTCCTTTCGTCCTTCACTTCAAAGTCTGAATGATGTGGACAAACCCTAGAAAAACCTGACTGTACCCCAAAGCCAGCATGAGCATGTTGAAGGAGGAATAGGGTCAAGTTGTGGGCTGTCTCGTTTTGCTCGCATTCACGAAGCAGCTGGAGGGCCCAGGAATTAGAGGAGGGGCTGTCTCGAGTGTGTGGGTCCTGAGGCTCTGTCTTGGGGACTTGCACGGTGACCGAAGAGAACATGACATCCACAGAAGATGCCAATAGGAGATGCCCCTCACCAGGCCCTTTGATCGGTGGCCTGGGAGTCCTGGGAGAATGACACAATTCTCACATCCTAAGTGTCTCCTTCAGGGCTGCACGGGGCGGGGTGGGGGGATGTCACATGGCCACTCCAAGCAAATCCCGATGGGAAGGAGACTGGAGCCCATCTTAGTGGGAAGGCAGAGATGGGTGCACGCAGTGAGAAAGAGGCAGCCACGGGAGAAAGGAGGCACGCCCAGGGTGGGCCACACTGCACCTGGTGGGGGGGGGGGCTGGAAACAAAAGCAAGGACAGAGCCACGCATCCCCAGTTTGACTTGCCAGCAGGACCTACCTGAGCTCTGGCGCAAGGCCTGAATAGGCTCTCAGGCCAGCAGGCTGGGCAGTCTCCAATCCCCATGCCTCCCCCAGCCTGCACTGTCTGGGCGGGGGCCAAGCCCACGGCCACAGGACGGAGAGGGAGTGCGAGCTTCTCCACAGGTCACTGACTGCCGCTGGCCCAAATGCCATAGTCTCTGGGCAAGCCCAGGAGGGCCTGGCAGAGAACCTGGGGCGGACCCACGCAGAGGGCCATCAAGGACAGTCATCCCCACCCTGATACCCAGGAGGAAGGGGGCCGGCCAGTCTGGGAGGTCAGATGGGCCAAACTGTTTCTGGACGGTAGTTCTCGCCTCCCCCCTTGGCCCTCCTTCCACAGAGGGGAGCGGGGGCCCACCGCGTTTCAGGTGGGGACACAAGCTCCCAGGGGAGCTCTGGTCGTGCCCTCCGGACCGAGCGGGACCGAGCAGGACCGAGCCGGGCAGTGCAGGCAGGTACCTGACGCCCTCTGGCTGAGGGCACGGGTGGGGCCTTGACGGCGCACTCGCTGGTCCCGCACCTGCGCTGCACCCGGAGTGCTGGGCCGAAGCCACCGCGGGCCACCCGGCGGCAGCTGCCCTCGAGTCGTCGCGGGTGAAGACGGTGAGGCTGCCCAGCCGCTGTCCCAGGGGCCCATGGGGTCGGAGGCGGCCCGGCCCCTCCAATCCCCGTGTCCTCCACCCACATGGGCCCAGGCTGCAGGCGAGGGTCGAGGCTGGGCTGGTGGCAGATTCCTGCCTTCCTGCCGCTCTGCCCAGGGGGGTGGGCATGGGGAGGTGCCCGCCCTCCCACCTTCCTGTGAGGAGGGGCCGAGCCTGCCCTCCGGGGGGCGGGGACACCCAACCCTGAGCCCTGGGCCCCAGCAGCGATGGGGCCTAGGCCTAGGCCTGGGAGGAGGTGTCCGTTCCCCCTGGAGACACGCCCCCCCGCCCCTCCCACCCCAGCACCCTTCCTCAGTCTCAGCCTTCCAATGGTACCCCACCTGCCACACTTGGGGCTAGGGGAGGTGCCTGGGGAGGAAGGTGTCCTGAACGGGAGCCCAGAGAAGATACCCCCCCACCACCATTTCCATCCAGGCTTAAGTGGGGAAGGTGATTTATTTATTCTTGCTCACATGTACCAAGGGTTTCTGAAGAGTTGAGGACGGTGCTAGGGGTCTCTGCTGCTGGCTCTGGGGACTGGAACCCACCCCTCCCCCTCCACTGAAGAATGGAGTAAAAAAATTGCAATGGGGAGTTTCTGGTCTGAATTTTTTGACTCGACTGGCCTAATGTTACCTTTATTGTTGGGGTTTTTGTTTTGTCTCTGTCAACCAGTCTTGGTGTGCTGAGGGTCACCAAGAAGGGATCAGCAGGGACAGTAGGGTGAGAGGCTGGGTGCCTGTCTGCAGGGAGCTCCCCTTCCTGACATTGCTCTCTGTCCCACCCTTAGAGGGACTGGCACCTCATTCAGGTTTGGCCATGGGGGAGGTGGGACTCCTTGGCCCAGTTACTGGAGTGGCTTGTTGCCAAGGGCTAGGGATGAGGCTCAGACTTGTCATTTACTGAGTCTTCACTTTGTGCCCACTCTGTCCACAGTGATCAGCCCACACTATCTCATTTAATCTATCCCCTGAGCTAAGTACTATGACTATTCCCATTTTTACAGGCTTAGAGGAGCTAAGTAACTTGCCTGTGGTCATGCAGTCGGTAATTAGATGCCCCAATGCTTGAATCGGGCTTGCCCCTGGCCAAGGCAAAGGCTCTTAATACTGTTAAAATGGCCTTAAGAGCTTTGATAAAATCAAACATGGGCCCTCAGACGTGAGGCTCATTCTGGTGCGGTGCTAGGGTCATTGGCCCTGAGGCCAGGTTTGAGCAACAGGGACCCCCTGCAGCGGAAATGAGCAGTGGATGTTCTGTGAAGGTCCCATCCTCCATCAACCCCTCAGGCCAGCATGAGTGTAGGTGGGCCAGCACTGAAGACAGAGCTTTGACTAACATCTCACTGTCAGGATTTTGCCTGAGGCTAAAAGATATCTTTGGAAGCTGTGCTCATAGAAAGGTCTGCATTAACTCTAACAATTTCCGCTTCTGGAGAAACTTATGGGTTACTTAGTCACAGTAGAAGTGAATCTTTGTCTCTGCTTTTTTTTGGCAGGAAAGAAGGCAATGTGTCCCTAGGACTGTTGAAAGACTTTTCCACCAGTAAGAGCAGACTACACATGTGCTGGCACATTTGCATCTGAGTATGGAAACTTGGCACATAGGGTGCCACAGATGGGACCTCAGGCCAAGAAAGAACGTGGTTGGGAAGCAGAGACTAGATAAGGGACTAATGGGGCCGGCTGCAGGACAGCTGGACAAGGGAAGGAGGGAATCAGATCACATTTTCCTTCCCCAGCCTTTGGTGTAGTCTGAGTGTCCTTCACTTCTCCCTATCTCCTCTCCCTGCTCAATCCATGCCCATCCCTGCCATGTCCTCCTTCCAGCTTAGGAAGCACACAGCTCAGAAAGCACCCCTTCCAGGGATGAGTCTCTGACCCCGTGGTCATTGCTGGACTAAAAACCCTAGCTCTTATTGCAAATATCACACTAACTCCAATGGCATGTGATTTTATGTGTGTTCACCCCCTTTCTCTTGAGCAGACCCCTGTTGAGAGAAGAAACTGTGTATGTCTGTCTTCTGTATGTGCCCAGCACTTACCCCAGTGCCTAGCACGTGGTGGGCACTTGACAATGGAAGCCACTGTTCACTGTAGTATTTTAGTCCAAACCATTACCACCAGCAGGAGGTGGAAGGGGGGGCATGGAGAGTTTAAAACCACTCTTCATGCCAAGCTCTCGTGCAAGTCCCCTAATGTCTTCCCCTTCTAAATGTTAGCATTCAAACAATTATTTATTGAGCACCTGTCCCGCGTTGACACTTTTCTAGGTTCTTGGTCACATCAGGGCTGGGAAATAATGAAAACTATGGAGTTCACATTTTGGTGGGAAGAGAGGTGGAGTGCAAGCAGTAAACAGTGTGTCCTTATAAGCAAATGATAGAGCATGTTAGAATACTACGTGTCTGTGTTAAATTGTGGAAAGAAAGGAGCTAGGAGAAAGAGGGCAGGACAACTCAACATTTAAACAGATGCTTTCGGGGTAAGTAGAACTCAGGCAGGATGAAAGGGACCAGGGGACAGACAATAGCCCCTTTGGTAACAGTGACAACTCAAATTGGCGGAAGCAGAAAGGGGGATTTACTATCTCCCATAACTGCGAAGCCAGTGATAGCCTTGGATACAGCAGGATCTGGGGGCTCAAAATAATGATGTCAGGACTCTCAACTCTTGGTGTGCTTTCTTCTGTTGACTCCGTTCTCTGAGAAGACGAGGTCCGTAAAGTCACCAGCGCAGCTCCAAAGTCATCTCCTACTTCCCTGGGCAGCATCAGTGAAAGAAGAGCTTCCTGCACAAGTCTGGGCTGAGCCCTGATTGGCACTCCTCAGGTCACGTGGTCATCTCTGAACCAATCAGTAAGATGAAAGGGATGGACAGTGCTGTGATTGGCAGGTCCTGGATTCTATGTTTTCTGAAACCAGGATTAGACTCAAGCTCCTCCTGAATCATGTGGTTAACCGTGGCAGAGGAGTGGTTTCCCCCAGGAAAAATCGGGGGGTCATTACCAGAACAGGCGGAATGGGTACAGGGCAAGCAAATAAATACCAGTCATCCAGTCTTCACAGCAATGGCACGTTAGAGGCTGGGCCCCAGAGAGGTCAGCTAATGGCTCCAAGGTCATAAACCTGGCTAGGGCAGGGCTGGAATGCCAGCTCTTGGTCCGCGCTGGTTTCAGAGTGCCTTCAGAAAGACGCCAATGGGGGTCACCTTTCCTAGCCTCTTACTGCTAAACGAGTGACATTTCTCAGCCACCCCTGCATACAGTGATTTTCTTTTCTCAATGACTGTGGTGACAGCAGCAGCACATAGCCCAGCTATTTAGAAAGTCCTGATTCCAAAAATACTATTTCTACTTCAATTCCTGACCTGAATTTCATATGATTCTACTAATTCTGAGAAGCGGGGTTGGGGTGGGGGAGGCACATATTCCTTTACTGCTTTTTAGTGATCCAGAGCCTCAGCTGTGTGGCCCAAGCCGGACCTGAGAACAAGAGCACTTTAAGGGAGGAGGGTATCCCCAGCAAACATCCAAGGAAATGGTGAGAGCAGGGCTAGCAGCAGTTGTCAGACATCATTCATTGGTGCTCAGGGAACAGGGTGGGGGAGGGGAGGGGTCTCCCCTTCTGCTGATTGGGTCAATGGCGCACACCAAATTGCTCCTGATGTCTATCTGAACTGCCCCGGGGCGGGGGGTGGGTAAAAGTCACAGCTGAGTCAGGTAGAAACAGACCTAGAAATACAGACCACATAGGAGAAGGTCTGCTTCATCAGACACGATCCCTCCCTTTATAAACTGCTCTAGCGCTGATCCCAGACCAAGGGAAGTCTGAAGACTTCCAAATGCTTCCCTTCGCTTGAAGGACACCAGGCACCACCGCCCCCCCTCCATACCTCGACTTTAGAGCCATAATCCCTGTAATCCAAGGGCTGGGGTTTGGAAAACCACGGCCCTCATCGGATGTTTCTCTAATTCCTCATGCCAGGTGCATGGATCAGGGGCCAAGACCACATTAGAGCCAAGAGGAGCTTTCTGCTGTGGCTGATTTCCTGCCCCCCCCCCCCCCCCCGCCCCACCATGTTGCTCTGCTCTGATTATAATAGAAATGGGGAAGAGATGTATCTAGTTCACTCAAAGGCATTTGATACTATCTTGCACACAGCTTGGCACATAGTAGGTGCTTAATTATTGAATGAATGAGGAGCTTTTCAGGATCAAGATGTCTTTTAAATGACCTTGGCTGAGTTGCCGCTTAATGGAAGGACAGGCTCTGGGCTCTCACAGTCTCTGGAAATGCAGGCACCGTCCCAGAGAAGGTGCCCTGGCTTGCCCCCACCACCATTCCATGCCTCTGGTAATGTGTGGCTCCAGATCGGCTGTGAATGTAATCCTTTGCAGTGGGGAGACTTAAGCTGTTATCTAACTGACTGCTGATGGATTAGAGGGGCTTTCGGATAAAACCTTAAAGGGGTTAGGGTTTCGCTTTCCACTTCACGATCAGGGAGTGAGTGAGGACTGGCCACCTCCCTGTGCTGCAGCCTGGGCCAGAAAGTTAATGAGAGGAGAGACAAGGCTGGGCAATGGGCAGCGAGGTTCGAGGCAAAGGCTGGATTTGGGGCCTGGCTCAGCCATGATTTCCTTGGGAAATTCTGGGCAAGACATGGAGTCTCTAAACTTCTCTCTCCTTGGCCTCAGGAAATAATGACTGCCTGGCTGGGGTGTCATTGGCATGAAGTGAGAGCAGAGGCACGAAAGCCCTTTTGAGGGAGTCGGAAGTACTTCCCTGTGGGGGACACATGCAGGGGACAGACCACAGGCTGAGGGCGCTGCTAGAAACCCCAGGACTATCTGGGTGTGACAGTGAATGGGGCCTTTGCCTACATTTGCTCAGAGAAAGTGCCAAGAGGACTGTCATGTTCCGCATCCTAGGGCTGCCATGAAGGACAATTGTGGTCACTGGAAGTTCTTCTCTGAGGAGCAGGGGACCCAGGGGCTTGGGAGCCCAACAAGGGAATGCCATGACCGAAGGGAAGCCACTGTCACTGTGGTGACAGGGCCAGCCCAAACTCCAGGGTGTGCCCTCCTTAGAGTGAGGTTAAGAAACACGTTCTGCATACACCTAATTCTCTCTTGTTTGTCCTCAAAACTTCTCACAGCAATCTTCCAAGTGTTCAACTGGAATCTAAATTCTAGTGGTTGAGACAAAAACCATGAAGACACAGAAAACAT
>ML107226.1:16726-28384 GCA_003697995.1 Taxidea taxus jeffersonii
GGCTTGCTGTGCTCCCAGCCCAATGCTGGGAGCCTTCCAGAAATCATCTCCTCCAAGCCTGACTTCAAACCCACCCCTTCTAGGGACAAGGCGGTGGAGAGGCTCGGCAACACATGGAGGGTGTAGGGTTAGGACAGATGGAGCTGGGAGCTGGGCCCTGAGTCTGGGCATCCGGACCTGGAATGGGCACTGCGGCCACAGTGCCTTCTGCTTCCCTGGGCGTCTTGTGAGCCCCTGCCCTTCTCTGCACCTGCCTCTGGGAGTCTTGATTTCCTTATTTGTAAACGATGCGGCGTAGGCCAGACACGTGAATTGTATTTAGCTAGCGAATTCAGATGGATTCCAATAAAGCAGGTGCTGGACTCGATAGTCCCTGAGCTATTTTCAGCTAGAACATTCTAGAAACCTTTGTCCTCATCAACCATTGCAGTATTTCTATCTTGTGGGCCTTTGATCTGGCCTACGTCCCCACTGTGTGTGAACCAACCCGTTTTCATGTGGAGACTTGTTTCCCTGCGGCAGGGAGAGTCAGGCTGCGGTGTGAGCATGCGGTGGGCAGACCTGTGGCTCCAGGGGAGGGGGCCCTGCACCAGCAGATGGAGCGGCTAAAGATTAAAAGCGCAAATGGGAAGTTGGAGATAGCCATGTAACAGGGCAGCGATGCTCAGGCTGGGCTGGAGGGCGCGTCTGGCCAGCAGACACATTCACACGGAGCAGTGCCTCTCAACCCACCCGAGATCGGAGCTCAGCCTGGAACTGGGCGGACCGGAGGCTGGCGTGGCCGGGAGCACAGGGGCAACCTCTCTACTGCCCCCACCCCCACGCCCCCGGAGAAATCCGATCCTGATCTCTTCATTTTGCTGTTTTGAATTTGAGATCAAATTAGAGGTCTCGCTTAAAAAAAAAAAGGTCTTGGAGCTGGTGGCAGTCAGCTGTCACTCACACTTCCTTTCCAGGGCACTCAGGGAGGGGGGCCTGCAGCCCCTGCCAGCATCCTGATGAATGAGCAGTCTTTGGAATCAACAGGTTTTCCTGATTCTAAGCTGAGGACAAACCGCAAGTGACAGGGAGCATCTGTGTGGCAAAGGGGTTTGGAGACCCCTCCTGTGTCAGGGCTCCCAGCCCACCACATGCTGGGCCCCGGGCTCATGCAGGCCCTGGTCACACACCGTCACACCCCCAGTAAGCTCTGCTCAGAACCCTACCTGGCCCAGGCCATCAGACCTTGATGCCTTGGAGGTAGTAGAGGGCAGGTCTCGGGGCACCCTCGGGTTTGCCACCGGGCACAGGAGAGAAGGACAGGCCAATGTAACAGCCGGATAACTGTTCGCCTTCATTGAGGTGGGGTACCCAGGAGATGAGCAGATTTTGGTGAGGATGGGAGGAGACAGGTAGTGAGTTCATGGTCATTTCCAACCTAGAAATAACAGTCACCATGAAGTAAATGCCTTCTGTCTTCTAGTCACTGTGGGCGGCCAAGCACTTCATGTATGTTATATTCAAATCCAAGAACTCCGGAAGCGGGGTCGGTGGCTTCTATCTTATAGGGAGGAAATGGAGACTCAGAGAAGCTAGAAGACTTTCCCCCAAGCCATGCTCCCTGCTGGAGGAACATTTACGGGAGTGAAATTCTGGCTCCCCTACTGACCAGCTCCATGATCCTGGAAAAGAAGTAGTTAGCGTCTTTCTACTTAGTTTCTTTATGCATCACGGGGTTTTTCGAGGCTTCTCTGGGGCAGGATCTAGAGACACCTGTTACAGCACAGAGTGGATGCTGAGTGCATGGACATCACTCATTCTTCCTCTGTGGGCCTGCAGGTCACTGGCCTATGGCAGCCTCTCATGTGGGGAAAGGAGGTGGACTGTAAATGTCTTCTTCACCTCCAATGACTCTGCTCTTACTGGGACCTCTGAAGAGCCCCTATTTTGAAGGCAGTTAGAAAATAGGAGGAACATCATCTGGCTCTCCAAACCGAAAAGTTCTTGGTAACATCCTCAGGGAAGTGCTTACAAAGCCATGTCCTACCCCTTCCACTTAGGTCCTCCCAACATGTGACCTCAGTCCTGCCTCGCTGGCCTCTGGAACCACGGCCAGCACGTTGTCCAGGACGGCTGTTTCCCATCTGTCCCCTGACAGCTCTGTGGTGGTGACAGGTGCTTATGAAGTCCCACACCGGCCCCACTCTCTTTAGGAGAGACAACCCCAACTCCTCTGCCTGTGGAACCAGCTGACCGCTTTCCCAGAGTAAGCTGTGGCCCGCGGAGTGGGAAGGACGGTGCTGGCGGCTCCTGGTACAGGAGGAACCCCTTCTCCAACACCGAGTTAGTTTTTTCCGCCCCCCCCCCGCCCCCCGGGAGCCCTGGAGCAGAGCGTGCATCAGGGCCCAGACCATGAAGCCTCCTCTCTCCACCCGGCGAGGAGGGAGGTCCTGGGGGCAGCCGGGCCTCCTCTACAGCAGGGAAGATTACTGCTTGCGGCAGGACCTCTGAAGCAGAGATAATAATATAATTTGACATTCCCCACTCTTCGGGGAAGAGATTACACGTATAATAGCCATTTTCAAGAGCCAGGGAGGAAGGGCGCAGCCCAAGACTGGGAGGAGGAGGGGCCCGAACCTCAAACCAGAGGAGCCGAGCCTGCTGGTTACGAACACGGACAGCCTTTTACATTTTTAAAGCTCCACTGAATTCTCTCTGCAAATAGCATATTTTGTAGCTTCTCATTTTCTTCTCTGGGCTCTGTTTCGTGTCAAGCCAACTCCCTTTGCCATTCGGTAGCCTCTAGAAGTGTGTGTATTGGCCTGCTGGTCCCGAGTGGGCCGGTCCTGAGCTCTCTGCTGTGGCCTGCCACCTGCCGGCCCCCCAGGGACCATGTGAGGCAGCATCGTGAAGTTGTCCAGGGAGCTCACCCCAGCCCTGCACGGCACCCTGGCCCAGCACCAGGGGCGCAGGGCTGCTGGTTTCCTTTCGGCCCCTCAAAGTGCCAATTTTTTACCTCAGTTTTAGGAGCCGAGTTCTTAGTTCACTCTAAGCGCTACCGCCCTTATGAAGAACTGTTTCTTTGGTGTCCTGAATAGAAACCCTGGAGAGGGGGAGTGTTTCCTTTCCTACATGGTCCAGAAAATGGCCAGCTCTGATTCCTAAAGGGACATGGGCTTTACCCTTGCTCGGGCCCCCTCAGATTTAACCCAACCGATGTCACAACCCCTTCCACCTCAAGATGGGGCCTGGTCATCTCTGTGTAGCACTTTATAGTTTCCTGAGTGCCACTGAAGTTCGTGGAAACTTCACAGCAATATAAGTGACTGGTCGGATAGGGGTTCCTCTAGCATTTCCAGAAGCAACAGTCAAAGCTCAGAGAGGTTAAGCGACTTGCCTGGAGTCAAACAGCTGCCAGGTAGTGGGCCAGGACCGTAAGTCTTCAGAACTCTGGTCTGACATTCTTAGTGTTCACTATAGCATGAGGGTCCTGCTGTCCACCCTGAAACAGTCACGTGACTGTGCTGAGCCATGGGAGAAGGGTGTCACTTGTTGGACTTGTCACTTAGGGACTTGGTGTCCAGAGGCGGCAGTGACAAGGGAGCAGTGTGTTTGGGGGGTGGGGGGAGAGCGCAGGGTGGGTCTGGAGAATAAATACCTCGAAGTTTACATGAGGTTGGGTTGGAGACAGGTGCCCCTGCTTTGGTACTTCAAGCAGAAAACCATGTAACCTGGGGCGCCTGGGTGGCTCAGTGGGTTAAGCCTCTGCCTTCAGCTCAGGTCATGATCTCAGGGTCCTGGGATCAAGCCCCACATCAGGCTCTCTGGACAGCAGGGAGTCTGCTTCCCTCCCCTCTCTCTGCCTGCCTCTTTGCCTACTTGTGATCTCTGCCTGTCAAATAAATAAATAAAATCTTAAACAAACAAAAAAAAGAAAACCATGTAACCTGTGGGACAGGTGCTTGTAAATCCTTCAATGGGCTGGACAAAGGCACCAGGTGGGGCTTCTGGGGATGAGTCTCTGGATCGTCAGGAACTCCCTGCCAGACGAGTCGCCGCCCGAGCAGCTGCTACCACAGTCCCTGGGCGGGAACTCGGACACTGAGATCCTGCTGTCAAAACACTGGATGTTTCTAGTCCGGTGCCAGCAGAGAACAGCCACAGGGGCAAGAAGGGCATTCAGCTAGCAGAATCCAGCTCCTTTCTAGAACCACTACTTACGTGGGAATCTGGGAAATGTGGCTTTGGACTGCTGGTGTCCAGTCCCTGCAGGGCAGGAAGGGACTGTAGAAGAAAGCATGGGGGACGCTGAGCGGTTTTCCAACACTGTGGACTGCCTGATGCCCACTCTCCCATGATCGGTGAAAGCCGGAAGGCAAGCACCTGGAAACAGGATCCATCTCTGGAGTGGACATTCGAAAAGTCTTTATTAGCACTGGGACCACCCACAGCACCCGGCTCTGTGTTTGTGAAAAACGTGCACAGACGCCACGTGTCTTAATCAGCGATGTACTTCATCGTGGAGTTGAGAATCTCCAGCCCGTGCAGCTCCTGCAGCTGAGCGGCAAATCTGCCAGAATCAGAACACAAAGTTGGGCACATCAATGCTGTGGCACCCCGGGCCACCCCGCTCAGGGAGAAGCTGGCTGGTAAGGCAGGAGGGGAGGAGCTGCTGCCCCAGGAGCCCTAGCCATCAGGGCAGGTCCACAGAACACCACATGCTGTCTGTGAGCGGCAGATGGACAGGCTGATCCCATGGGACCTTGCTCCCAGGGACTCCTCAGTAGGCTGCCACTCTGAGCTCATCCTAGCTAATGTACCCTGTGTTCTGGAGAAGAAAGATTTTCTCCAGGCCTTGCATTAGGACAATCAGACAAATGGTGGAAGTGCCTCACATGTCATCCAAGCCAATGCTCTCATTCTCCAGAGGAGGAATCAAAGGGCTTCATCTATAAGGGAAGGAGTCAGGCAGGCCAGCACTGCTCCCTGTCCATGGAAGGCACCCCCTTCTATGCCGGGGCTCCATTCCTCAGACATGGGGGGCCCCTCTGGAAGCATGGATGACTAGGTGTTTTAGCACATCAGAACCCAGCCAGGGCAGAACAGAAGCTAAAAGAGAAGCCATGTACACAGCTAAAGCTCAGATCTCTTGCCCCGGCTTGCCAGGTGGTCTGCAACATGCCATTCCTCCCCTTGCTTCAGTTTTCTCCAGCACGACAACGTTACCCTCCCAGGACATTCTCCCATATGCTCAGGCCACAGGCAAAACTGTGAAGCAGGAGGGCTGTGTGGGAAGAGGGGTGAGAAGCTGGTGGAGCAGGAGGGAGTCGGATGGAGGGAAGACAGTGGCCATGAGCGCGTGGAACAGATCCCTGTCAGAGAAGCATTTTTCCCTCTGACTGGAGCTGGGAGCTCCCCCGTTCCCTCAGGGGAGCAGCTACTGGGCCCACACCTGCATGCTCAGGAAGCACCAGGGCTCCCACAACTCCCCCTGGAGTTCTGGGTGGCACAGAGGCCCAGCCACCATTCAGTGTCTTGGTTGGCCCCGCGCCTTCTGCGACATGACTCACATGGGCCACCTGGCCAGGAGCCGCTGCATACCTGGGCTCGGCCGTGCACAGCTTCCCCAGAGCGATCCCCGCGTTCAGCTGCACGGCCGTCTTCTGCGCGTCTCCCCCCGCGTGTCTCAGCAACACCTGCACGACGTCCGTCTTCAACAGGGAGGGCGCTGCGCAGGGCACCTCCATGCAGTTCCCCAGGCAGAGGGCGGCATTGCCCACCACGACCTCATCCTCGGAGTGGAGCAGCTTCATCAGAATGCTGAACTCTTGGGGAGGGAAGAGAACTAGCATCGGTCCCTCAGGATCCCAAACAGGAGGCTAGCAAGGGACTCGAGGGGTGCAGGGAGTGTCCGTGGACACTGAGCGTCCCCAGAAGCTCTGACGGGTCATCACTGAGCAAGGATTTGCTGAGCACCGTGAACCTCCTCAGGTCTTGCCATGTCTCCAACATTCCTCAGGTGCCCAGAGCAATGCTTGGGGTGACACGGCTGTGGTGTGAATGAATGCTAAGTGGCAGACAGGTCTGCCCTGAAGCCTCCGTTCTTAACCCCTACATTCCAGCTGGCAGCCTGCTCGCTGTGGCTGCGGGGCAAGGGGCAGGACCCCGAAGGGCCCACTCCATCCACTCCCCGTGTGTCCCAGAGCAGGTGTGAGGGCGAACATCAGCAGGCTGGTTCACTGGGGACCCCTGCTGCAGATGCCTGCAGCCGCTTTCACTTACTAGACAGATGCTGCCTCCAAATCTGCCATCTCCCCAGACACACCCCTTGAAGAGTGAGGACCTGTGTTAGACCAGCTTCAGCAGAATACTTCAGAAACCATTTCTGTTTACTTGTAGGGGCGGGCTGGCTCCCCGCATCGACCCCGTTCTCTCTGAGCCGGGTCACAGCAGAGCATGCTACACGTGTGCAGCTGAAGGCTAATGAAATGTTTCCAGAAGGGAGAAACTGCTATCTCACTCGGTAAACACTGCGGAAGTCTAGGGCTACATGAGTCTCTCCTCGCTCCCCGTTCCAGCTCCCTTGGCGGCTTCCAGGACGATTGAATCTCTGGGACGTAGGCTCCGCTGAAGGAAACCATCACTTACTTTTATCCAGTCTCATCACTTCTTCTCGCGCTTCGTGAGAGCTGTTTGTGCAGATAGCTAGTGTCTTTATGGCGTAGCGTGATGCCGTCTGGCCCCCTATCTGGGTTTCAGAATGAAATCAGAAAAAAGAAAGTCAATCCTGGGATTGTTCTGGGCTAGAAAGCAGCGAGCAACTGTGCCTGTGTTTGTGCGGCTTCCAGAACTTTGGAAACACTGCTTCCTTGAGAATGGCCTGTGCTTTCTGAGGAGCAGGCCAGGTCCCTGTTGGGCTGGTGTCACTCAGGTCCCCAGTAAGACAGCTCGCAGCCCTATACAAATTCTGACAGGGCTGCGGGCCTGTCATGCCCACCTGGGTAATTGCCCATAGAAGGCTTTACAAGTGAGTGGCCGAGGAGAGGGGGATGCTGTCAGCGGGCAGATCTACCAAAGAGAGGAAGAGCCCTCTCTTGCCCCCCGGCCCTGTGTCATTTCACCACTGGAGAATGGGGAGTGACTTGCTAAGGCTGTCGAGCTGACAGGCCTGCATGGAGAACATCACAAATGTCAATCATTTTAAGAGGTGACAACTGTCAAATCATAACCCTCAAAATCACCCAGGGCAGGGTCTTTAAGATGCACATGTGCGTGCCTGTGATCGGGAGCGAGTGACGGTCATCATCCACGTGTAGCCTGAAGTCTGACCCACTGTCCCGGCTCCTCAGTGCTGCTGTGCCCCAGCAGCGTCCCCCCGACAGAGCTCACTTCCTGGCCCTGCTCGGCCCGGGCTCTGATGGGAAGGTCTGCCATGGGGCCGCCACACTGACACCGGTGGGTGAAGCTCGCTGGGCAGGGGCCACAGACGGCAGCCTAGTTCCACACCTGTCCTCTCAGTGAGTCTGTTCAACTCAACTCACAGTTGTGGCACAGCAGTGTGACCTGCTCACACCACGGGAGCATCCTTTGTCCCATAGTAAGGCTGCACCCTCCGTATCCCACAAAAGGAGCGGCAATCTCTCTCCAGGCAGCTGTGGAAGCACGGTGAGCAGACAGGAGCAAAGTAAGGGGCCCATGGGACCTTGTGGAAAGCCACCCCAACGGTCTTTTTCAGGGAAAGAGGCCGTGTACCTTTAAGTGAGGCTTGCTGCTAAGTAGTTTTTATGGCTGCTTCTCCATGAACAACTTACTTATTTGTCCAACAATGTTACGTGGATGTTCAGAGTGCTATGTGGGTGACAGGCGGAAGGAATCCTTAGTCAAGAAGTGTAACATTCGGGCAGGGGAACAATGTGGGCCCCTAACTGAACACAGCCCTCCTTAGTTCTGTCCCCCGGGTGATCTACAACGCTCGTAGGAATTCAAGTGTGTGTCCCCGAGGAGCTTACTCTACCTTCAGGAACTTAATCATCTTTTTCGCCACTCCGGCTCTCAGGGCCCCCTCCACGATCTTCCGGGAGGAAGAAAGGGTGCGGCTCAGGACGCCGGCAGCTCTCTGAGTGGGGCGGAAAGGAAAGATGATTAACCGCTCTGTTCGGAAGTGCTGACGACCTTGCAAAGCCAGCAAGTCGCTTGGGGAGGGAAAAACAATCATTAGTATGGGGAGCAAAACCCGCACCTTCGTTTTACAAGTATGGAGGCCCATGTGGTAAGCAGCGTTCATTCGATAGCTGTGAGGCAGGTGACTCCAAGGGCTGGAAACACGGTCCCCTGGCACACAGAGGCCCGGCTCACTTCAGCTCCACACAGAACCAACCAGTTCAGCTCTGGCAAAGAAAGTCCCGGACGCCCGCAGCACTCTGCACCCCCTGCCAGGTAGACTTCTCAGACGAAAAGCTCCGGGGTCTCAGAGCTTTTCCTTCATCTTGTCTGAATCTTTGTCTGTTTGTTCTACTTTCTGGGAGATTCCATTTATGATCTCCCAGTTCCAACTTATTTCCTTCCTTCCTTCCTTTTTTTTCCTTTTTTAAATAGCTAGCTGTTACTGTCTGTTAGAACACTGTCTTGAATCTTTCTGAGGACACAAACAATAGTTATTTTTTGTTTCCTATATCATCTCTACTTCTTTTGAATTGATTTTTCTATTAATTTTGGTTTTTCTATTTCTGTGTGCAGCTTTCCTGAAATGTCCAGTGATCCTAGCTGCCCATTTCTGGGCACATTTGTGAAAAATGTGACTGTTGTTGACTGACAGGTGGAAAGGAGGCATGTCCAAATCCTAGAAAGCAAAACATTTTCCTCTGGTCTTTCAATTCCACGAGAGAGAGCAAGCTCGAATTTTCTACCTGAGGAATAGCTGCCTGGCTGCCCCACGTGGTCCCCCATCTTGTATCTGTGCCCTGTGTTGTACCTGGTGTTCTGGAGTCTCCATCTTTTCCAGGGTCCTCCAGGGCAGACCCGTGTCCCTGCATCTGTAGCAGGCACGGTCTCCTTGGCTCTGCCTCATGAATTATGCCCTTTCTGCAGCTATTCTCCATCTTCCAGAAGCGGGTTAAAATGATTAAAGAACCACCTGGTGACCTCCTGCCTGTTCGTTCTGTCAACGTGTTTCTAACTTTGTTGTTGATGTTCCCTAATGCTTTCAGTCTGGTTTTAATGAGGTTCTCCTGAGGGAGAAGAGATAAATGTGTGTATTATCATATTATGAGTTTTGTTTCCCTCAGCTGCTCCCTGCAGATGCTAGAATGTTGCTATAGTTGACATTATGGATCTCTCTTTAGGCCCAAGACAGTGGGGAGAGCCCTCTACCGAAGGACCAGACCCCCTCTGGTGATGTTCTGCTGTGCTCCACAAGCAGGTCAGCACTGGACTGAAGCACAGGCAGAGTCCTGGGAAAATCTGGCCAAGAGAGAGTCCTTGAAGGGTTAGCTCACAACCACCCTAGGCCTCAATCTTGCCTACATCATTCAGAAAAACCCAAGCACCTGAGAATAGTGGTGCTTACCACTTTGGGGGGTCATAGATCTCTTTTTGAGGATAAACCATGATGCCTTCCCATGAAAATGCACATACTCTCAAAATTGTCTGTACAATATTAGGGATTTCTGGGGAACCTAGAGACCCACCACACATTCCCAGAGTTCACATTAAAAATCTCCATCCTGCCATGTCTGAACTGATTCAGGGAAGTTGTAGGCACACTAGCCCCAAGCAGGACTTGTTGTATCTGCTCAGAACCTTTTAAATGATCCTGGACCCAGTCCCCAGTCTGTGACCTTGAAGGGCTGGTTTCCCAGACCTGCTGGATGTGCCCTAGTTGTTTCTCTAAGCACCAGGGCCCTGAACTAATAGGTGGGAAAGCTGGAGTAATTACTTAGGCGAGTAAAGAACCCATCCTGGGATGGCAGTAAATAGTTTGCTGAATCATAGTGATGTTCTCCTGATGCTCTGTGTTAACCACAGTGCTTTCTTGACTTTCTTATCCAAATGTCAGAAACAGAAATGAGAAGGCTATCCCAGCACTATCTCTAAGCAGGCTAAAACCATTATGCATAAATAACCTCCAGGGTCATGGGCTTCAAAATACAGGCCTGGCTTTCTTGGCTAGGGAAAAAGAAAATCTAAACCAAATCTTGTGGCCTCTTCAATTTGCACCAGGATATCTTGGAATAGGACAAATCAGATAAATTACACTGTGTAAGTTGTTAAGTTGCAAACTACACAGAAAAGGGATTCTTAAAAAAAAAAAGGAAAAAAGAAAAAAAAAAGAAAAGGGATTCTTAACTTGGGTGCTTGGACTTTAGAGGGTCCACAGATGGGTACCAGGTGGAGGGGGGCAGTAATCACCAGATCCCCAGGAACCACAAAGGAAGCTGTTTCTGGATTTCCCTGGGAGACACTTACTGTCAGGATCCCTCCATCCTGGCTGTTCAGTAGAAAGATGCACCTCTTGCTCACCTCCGAGGCCCAAACCTGCCATGATAGGGAGACAGGAGGACATCTGAACAGCCTGTTAATCTGAATCCTCTCTGAGCTTCTTCTGAGCAAACAGAACGGACCCCTCGCTCTTCACGACCATGCTCTGTCCATATTCCCCTCACATCCCCTTCTTCTATCATCTTACTTCTTCCCACAGCTGTCTCCCTAACGACAGGGCAGTGTCTTGAGATCAGAGACCCCATTTTGTTTGACTTGGTAAATGCAGAACCAAGCACCGTGCTCAACACAGCCATTGGGTTACACCTGAGTGACTCACACATCTCTCAGAGGAACAAAGTGACAGAGCATCTGTCCAGCATCCCCCATTCCCACCACCAGGGTGTGAGTCCCCATGCTATTCTCTTTGTGAAAATGAGATCAGTTCTAGCAATGGCACTGGCTTGGGGTGTCCCAGGGCTCCTGGCAGGGAGGAAAGAATGCCATACCTCATAGAGGATGGGGGACTGAAGACACAAGTTCATCACAAGTCCCAGGAGTGTGTACAAGACCTCTCTGAACAGGTCCACATCCTCCTCACACCGGGCCTTGGGAAACAAAGCAAAGTAATCAATGACCTTTCTGCCCTACAGCTTTTCATGGCCATCTCATCCCCTTGGCAATAGCCCCAGCATTACTTACATGCCCTAGGTTGTCAATGTCATGAACCTAGAGGATGTTTCAAGATCAGAGACCAGTTCCATAAATTAGTGTTAGTGCAAGAGACGTGCAAAGAGTTCCCGGTGCCTGTGCCGCGTGACTCTGGTTTGGCCTGGTCCTGGGTTTAAACTGGAGAGCGTCTCCAGGGGTCTGAGGCTTGACCTGGAGGGCTCTATGAGGCCGGCCACCCACAAAATTATAGAAGGGATAAGCCACTGGCTCCAGTGCCCTCAAACAGAAGTTTTGGAAAAGCCAGATAATCAATAAGAAGCCAATGTTCCTAAAGCAGGGAAAAGACTGATTCTGACTAGAAAAGTTACAATACCATAAGGCCCAAGCAGGCCTCCCGGAACTCTTCAGAGGCAGACATCTGTCTTCGGATGGTGGCCTCAGCACTGAGGTTCCCCATGAGGGCAATGCACCGGCAGAGAGCTGACGGGTTGGTTATCATGGGGTCTCTTTTCTGAAAGGAGTCAAGAGAAA
>RCUC01152310.1:0-29215 GCA_003697995.1 Taxidea taxus jeffersonii
GCCTAACCAACTGAGCCACCCAGGCGTCCCTCCATTTTTAGATTGAACCTTGAGATTGAATGAATATAAGTTTGTGAGTTAAATTAATGTGCTTCACTGAGGAGAGAGGGAGAAGGGGAGAAAAGTTAGCCCCTGCTAGACTGGAAACCCCATGAAGACAGAACATGTTGGTTTTGTTCCCCTCCCTGTCTCCAGCACCTCGGACAGAGCCTAGCCCATAACCCAAACTCCATAGGTAGGAATTGTTGAGTGACTGACTTTGGAGTGCCTGTTGCATGGCTGGCAATGGGCCAAGCATTTGACACTTTGTTTCATCCCCAGCACAAAGAAACATGCTTGGTTCACTTTATGAAGGAGAAAGCTAAGACTCAGAGAAGTTACTTGAGGTGGCTAGGTACAAATTCAAATGCATGAATTCAATGAGCATGATGATGCCCATGCTCACTTTCCTAACTCAGGCTGGCTCCTGATATAAGCCACAGCCAGACTTTTAGCTACCTCCAGCTCTGTGAAGTTCTTGAGTGGGACCCAGGAAGGTAAAATTAGGCCTCTTGGCCTATTTATGGCTATTCCCGGAGCTCTTGTTCTTGCTGATTCTAGGAGTAAACAACATGACACAGGAAGGAAGAGTGATCAGAAGTTTGGTCCCTAACAGGTGACAGTGTCTTACTTTGTCTTCACACCATTTAGAATCTCTGCGGAAGGAGTGGACATTGTTTTGGATTGCCTCTGTGGGGATAACACTGGAAAAGGTCTCAGCCTTCTCAAACCACTGGGAACCTATATTTTGTATGGTAAGTGCTGAGGAGAAGAGGGGGCATGGTCTGCAACAGGGAGCACGGCACACATGCTTACAAAAGCTCTGATGAATGAAATGTGTTGATGTGATGGGGTAATGAGATTGGGAGGGCTTAATTTTTTTAAAGATTTATTTATTTGGGGGGATAGGGGAAGAGGGAGAGAATCCTCAGGCAGACTCCCCGCTGAGAGTAGAGCCCATCTTGGGGCTAGCTCTCACAACCCATGAGATCATGATCTGAGCCAAAACGGAGACTTGGATGCTCAACTGAATGAGCCACCCAGGCGCTCCAGGAGGACTTCATTTTTAAATGTTTTACATAATACTGCTATTGCCATTAGTTATTTTCAATTATAAAAGTAACACATGTGCCTACTGCCCTACTACCCGGATGAATATTTCTCATTCCAAAAGGGTTTGTGAAGGCAGGCCAAGCCAGTGTATTCATTAACTTGATCCACAGAGGTGGCATGGGTGAGAAATACTAATGGCTCCAAAGGAAATTCAAAAAATGAAGGAATGACGGACCCACAGTAGAATGGAAAGGGTGGCTAGGATATGGGGGTTTTAAGGGAGAGTCTTCCCTTTTGGAGATGAAGTTGCAAAATACAACTCCTTCCTCTTCTAAACTACTCCTGTATGTCCTGATCACAAAGATGCCCTGAATGGTTGAGATACACCTCTGCTTCTGCAGCCTCTGAGATATCCTTGAGGTTGAGGGGACTTATGAATGATATCTAGGAGATTTTTCTCCAACAGAATGAGATCCCCAGAGCCTCCTTCCTCTCTTCTGTTAAATGATTGTAAAGTAATTTAAACATTAGTCTCTACAAAGTCTTTAGTATCTACAAAGTCAAATAAAAGCCTATCTGATGCCAGATATCATATTCCAAAGCCAAAGGATACTGGGGTTATCCTCTGAGATTTCTGGCACTTCTGTCCTCCATAGGTCCAACAGAAAATTGAGCCTTAACTCTTTATTACTCAAGAAAAAAATACTCATTTCCCTGCTAGTCACTGAGAAGCCTATAAAAGAGATACTTGAGAGGTATAAATATTTAAGCATCTTTTTGTCATGATTATGACAGAAAAAGAGAGCATAAGCTTCCCATTGCTGGAGTGTTCTGGTATTTTCAATAGTGGCCACATAGCTGAAAGTCTTTGCAAGTGGATGCATAATTCTTCAATTATTACTATTATTGATAATAGAAGCTATGAGAGTCAATGCACAATGTTGGGATATTGGATATGACTGAGGTGTGCATCAAATGTTGATGGACAATTTGTTCTTTTGTACTTATTCACCAGTTCTAATTTTGTCCCAGTTCTATGATGTCACTTGGCAGAATACAATTTTACCATCTCACAAGGATCTAACTGATTACATTGATTACTAAGTAACCAAAGCCTGGCAGCACGATGCTTGGTGGTAGTCACCCCATAAAAGCAGATCAGTGATTAGATGATTGGTTACTAGTCTACCAAGACCAAATAATGAAGTTTCAAATATACACTGCTTTTTCATTAAATAATGGTTCTCTGAGAAGGACTTATTCCCAGCCTTTGGAGACAAGAGAAGAAAGTAATTGAAAAGGCACCAATATGGCATCTGATCTGTTAAGAGCTTTCATCCCCTCCGCATCCCCAAGAACCACACAAAGAGGTCTTTTCTCTCTGTAAGAGCGCCTTAGGAAATCTTCCTAACACCATCTCCCATCTTCCCTCTGAATATTGCTTGTTCCCTTTAGCTAAGCTCAGTTTCTCAAACCATTTGTCTCAAGTGGTTTTGTCCTCTCTGCTCAGATTTCTTTGGAGCTAGTAGTTGATCACACCATTTCCTTGGTTTTTGAACCTATATTCACTCTCACCTGCTCTTCTGTACCCCCATTTTCCCACCCATCTAAGTTAGAGTTCAGTCCCATCTCTCCCTGCTACTTAAGTGCCCAGACCAGACCAGAGCCCCAAGCCTTTCACTCCTTGAGGAATCAAATTCAAACCATGAGTTAGGCTCACAGAGGACTTCATTTCCCAGTCTTGAAGAATGGAACCAATAAGACATTTCGAGCAACTTATCATTTCATTGGGATGTGGGCCTAAATCGTGTTTTTGATACATGCCCAATTTTCCAACGTAATCGCGTGGTCACTTTCTCTTCGGTCCAGTGACAGCTGGCCAAAATCAAGTCAGCTTGATGCCACCTACACCCTCCACTTGCCTCATTTTTCCAAGGCTGAGTTAAAGTTGTTTTCAAGCTCTTGACAGTTCTGGACCAAACAACTGTCATTCTTCCATGTGTAGCAAGAGATGTTGATTTTCACTAGCAATAGCTTGATTTGGGAATCCTTCATTTGCAGGTTCATCCAACATGGTGACTGGAGAGACCAAGAGCTTCTTTAGCTTTGCAAAGTCAGTAAGTATCCATGCGTGTCAAGTGTACTGTGGTCGTATGGTGATTTGCACGTTGTGAGCTCCTCGCTGCTTCTTATTTTCTTCCATGTCTAGAGACATTGACCTAATAACCTAAACCTCGTTTGTCCTTCATCCGCATCATTCATTTTCAGTAAAGCCTATGTTCCCACCCTGCTCACTACACATAATAAGACTGTGTGTTTACTTTGGCTGCATCGTCTAAATGAAGCAGAGAGGTGGGGGCATCTGAGAAACTCAGAAAAGCTTTGTTTTGATTTCAGCAGAGATTGCTTAAGTTTCTGTGTTTTTAATCATTGGTCAAAAATAAACTTGGCATTAATGCATTTTACTGGTTTCTGCCCAGGTCTCTGGGGGTTCTTAAGATTTCTCTGTATCTCCATTCTACTGAGTTGGAGATACAAATGGGATCCTGCAATTTTAGTAAGCCCCCAGGGTGATCTTAGACACAGGCAAATCTGTGAACCACTAGCTTAAATAATCATGCTCTGAATGTAGCGGTTACTTTGAGACTGAGAAACCACATCCCTGGGCATTCCAACCTACTCGGATCCGTATTCCCACATTAGAGCAATACTTGCTAGAACTAAGCTAACTAGGGCTTGAACTTCAGTGTTTACCCCTGACCCCCAACAGGGAACTGCTGCTTCTCAGGAGGGCTTGCTTTCGTCTCCTCTCCTCTCCTCAAGCCTCCCAAGCAGCCAGTGTGTCACTGATTGACTCACTCACTTTGTGAGTGTCTTCTGAGCACCTGCCATGTGTATAAGACACCAGGGCATTGCAGTGAGTGACATGGGCACATATCAGCCCCTTGTGACTGTCACATTCTAATGAGGGAGACAAACGGAAAGAGGTGAAACATATTAATAAGATGATTATAGTAAATGGTCATAAGAACGCAGAAAGGGATTCAAAACAGGATGCAGGATGGGGTGGAGGCATTTTGAATAGGGTGGCCAGGGAAAGCCACAGAAATCATTCTAAGTGTGGCACTACGGGGTATTCATGTGCCCCCTAAGCGCCAACATCGGCTGCACAAGGCTTCACCCCCAAACACCAGTAATTGTGGAATGGTACTCCCTGCCCTGTGACATTAGAATTAAAGGGCCTGCCTTTGCCTTTGAACTTCAGCATTCAGGTCAAGGATCACTGCAATGACAGAATCTGTAAGGGAGCAAGAACGGAGTGTGATGAAGGATTCTGTCTGGAGCTAGTCCCCTGAAGATAGGCTTTGTGCCACTCGCAGCTGTATTGTTGCCGTGGCTGTAATTAATGTGATGCTGACAGCCTGCTGTGGGGAACCAGAGTGATCCCAAATTACATGCAATTGTAAGAAGTGTTTTCCCTTTCTCCCTTAAACGCATAATCAGAACACACAGTGTTAATGAAATAATTGCAGTGTGCCCAGGTTCAGTGAAGGCACGCATAAAAACACAGCCAGGGGGCGCCTGGGTGGCTCAGTTGGTTGAGCAGCTGCCTTCGGCTCAGGTCATGATCCCAGCGTCCTGGGATCGAGTCCCACATCGGGCTCCTTGCTTGGCAGGGAGCCTGCTTCTCCCTCTGCCTCTGCCTGCCTCTCTGTCTGCCTGTGCTCGCGCTCTCTCTCTCTCTGACAAATAAATAAATAAAATCTTAAAAAAAAAAACAAAACACGGCCAGGGGGCGCCTGGGTGGCTCAGTTGTTTAAGCGGCTGCCTTCAGCTCAGGTCATGATCCTGGAGTTCCGGGATCGAGTCCCGCATCGGGCTCCCGGCTCCTCGGAGAGTCTGCTTCTCCCTCTGAACTCCTCACTCATGCTCTCTCTCACTGTCTCTCTCTCAAATAAATAAATAAAATATTAAAAAAAAAAAACACGGCCAGGATGGAGGTTGAGATTCTCCTGCTTAAAGCAGGGGTGCTGATTACAAGAGTGCTATGTAGCTGGACGGCAAGAACGAAGACTGTTTCCTTTTGAAGTCCTGGTCCGATATTAGTCGGTCAGTGAGAAGTAAGATGAAGAGAGGGCATGCCGAGGATTGGAATGATGACTTTTTCTAGAAGATTCTAGAAAGGAATTTTCTTTTATGTATTGGAGAAAGGCCTAGAAAATAAGGCCATACTTGGGACTATACAAGAATTTCTCACGTAATTAGGATATCACTTGGATATCCTAATTATGTTCCACCTTAAAACTCTCATGGAGCTTGTACTCACTCTGTCCAACACACCATGTACTTTTAGACTACAGCAGTGATTAACAGTGGCTAACACCTAGAGAGCAATCTGACATGAAATTCAGAGCTTCTACTCACTAAATCAAAGATAACAAATATTTTATATTTACAGTAAACCGACTCCAGGTCAGACACTGTTTTAAGAACTTTCTCTATATTAGCACATTATTCCTCATGATGACCCTGTGAGGTATAGTAGGGAAACTTAGTACAGAGAGGTTAGGTGACTTGCCTAAAGTTGCCCAGCTAGTAAGTGGCAGAACTGAGATTCAAAACTAGGCGTCTGGCTCTAGAACTTAACCATAGCTGCAGGATTTGCAGACTTTACAAGCGTTTGTTTCACAGACATTGCCTGAGACAATGCAGATGCACCATGAAACGAGTCATTAATCATTTCTCTGCTTTGTTTTTGTGGGAAGCCAGCCCATGGCCAAATGCATGTCTCTCCTGGAGCTGGCCTTTAGGGGATGTACATTAGTAAAGAATTTCGTGCATGAACCTTATTCCTGCTTTTGACTTGTCTTTCTCACACTTATTTTCCTAACAGTATGATTTTCCCACTTCAAAAAGTACATATCAAAATCTTTGGCGAGCTTTTGTGAGCTCCCACAATTCAGGAAAGAGGCGGGATGTAAACACCCCAATAATGTAAGCATTATGAATGTCCCTATGTGCCCATCACATTCCACTCTGTCTTCTGGTTTAAACAATTCACCACCTCTCCTAGAGCCTTTAGCAACTGGAACTTGGCATTCTCAATTCTAACCAGCACCAAAGGAAATGCAGTTAAATCAGAACAAAGCAGCTGGATAACCATTTCTGGATTATTCCTTACTTTTATGTCTGACGTGGGGGATGACAGGCTGGAAAGGAGAGGGTCACACTTGCTACCTGTGTGTATCCTGTCGAGGATGTTAGCGCTATCAGCCTTTTGGGCTGGATAACTCTTTGTCATGAGGGGCCGTCCTATGTACTGTGGGATGTTTACCAGCATCCCTGGCTTCTACCCACTAGATGCCCGTAGATTCCTCTCCCTTCCAGTGACCACAGCAAAACACTCCCAGACATTGCCAACTGTCCTTCAGATAAGAACCACTGGCCTTGGGACGCCTGGGTGGCTCAGTTGGTTAAGCAGCTGCCTTCGGCTCAGGTCATGATCCCAGCGTCCTGGGATCGAGTCCCACATCGGGCTCCTTGCTTGGCAGGGAGCCTGCTCCTCCCTCTGCCTCTGCCTGCCGCTCTGTCTGCCTGTGCTCACTCTCTCTCTCTCTCTCTCTCACAAATAAATAAATAAAATCTTTAAAAAAAAAAAAGAACCACTGGCCTTGTCCCAACTATGTCCCAACTATGGCTCCACGCTCCACTGCGCTGTGCCTTCTGCCTGTATCATGTTCCCTCACTCTTCCTCTGCTGGATTCCTACCCACCTCTCCAGCTGCGCCATCATGCCGCCTAACAAACCTTGTGGCTGGGTCACCATCCCACCAAGTCCCCACCACACTTGGTAGACTTCCCTGTCACCCAGCTCCTTCCCTACTATTCATAAGCTAAACTCTTCCAGCAGCCTGGGAGGAAGTACTCTAGCACAGTCTGTAGCCGAGGGCTATGAAGCACAGAGAAGAACAAGGAGCACAAGTAGTACCAGAATTCATCTCCAGAGCTGGCAGTCCTAACCCTGTGCCTCAGGGTCCCAACAACATGTGGCCTGATAGCTGTTCTTAGGACGTGTCTCTCTCTCCCACCTAGACCTCGAGCTCTGCGCATAAGCCTCACCGTGCACTCCCAGCGCCGCCTGGCTGCATGAGAAAAATACCCCAACAAGGACCCCCCACCCCCACCCCACCGGGCCCCCTGGGACCCGCCTTGCCGTAGCCCTGTTCTCTGCCTGCCAATGCTGTGAACGTGGCTGCCATTGGCTCCCTGTAACGGGCACCTTCTCTCCTTCCAGTGGTGGCAGGTCGAGAAAGTGAACCCCATCAAGCTCTACGAGGAGAACAAAGTCATTGCGGGGTTTTCCCTTTTGAACCTGCTCTTCAAACAGGGCCGTGCGGGCCTCATTCGAGGAGTGGTGGGCAAACTCATTGGGCTCTACAACCAGAAGAAGATCAAGCCTGTGGTAGACTCCCTTTGGGCCCTGGAGGAGGTAAGAATGACGTTTCCACCCCTCCACCCCCCCAGCAAATAATCTCTTTTGAGTCCAGGGAGATTTGGGCAGATACAGTCTTTTATTCAAAGATTATTCTCCAGGTTTGTTTGCTTTAAATGAGGGTCCTAAGAGTCATTGTCCTATAGCATTGGGCTTTGGAGGTAAGAAATTCTCTAAGTTCCCTAGTGATTCTCAAATCATGTGCCTCAACATACCACTTGTACTATGAGCCGTTCTCAGATAGGCCACCAAGTTTTCACGGGTGTGGACGAACACCCGGGTTCTCAGAGGGCATGGATATGGCAGCATCGTTTGTATCATCCCCTTGTGGGTGGATGACATCAAGGTGGGGGCAGACAGTGGCTCGGAGCCAAAATGTTTTGCGTGCTAGACTCAGGTGCTGGGACACCCTGCGAGATGAGACGCTGTTAGCTGTCACAGTGGGTGCTGTGATTATGAACGAATTACTGGGTCTCGTAATGGACGGAGTGTGTTTGTTAATGGATCTGCCAAAAGTTCTCAGATTGGAAGCATTCCCTGATCATGAAAAAGATCAAGACTCTGCCACGTAACGTTTCAGGACACTGAAGCATGTGCTGGCTACATTGGGGCAGGTGGGATGTGCTAGGAGGAGGCGGGGTCTAGAAAAGCCTCCAGGGTCAAGGACGTTTGGGACATTTGGGTAGCCAGTCTTAGCAGCTACCTGTGCGGAGAAAATAAAGAGGTACAGCCCAGGTTTAAAGAGACACTTCACTGAGAAATCTTCCTTGGTCGGACCGTTGGCTTCAGGGAGCCATGAAACTCCCTGAGAAATACCTTAAAATATGTGGGAATGTGTTCTGTGTGTGTTTGGTTTCTGTGTGTATTTTGCATGGGTGAGTGCCTCACAATGCAAGAAATCTTTTGTGCTTTGGGGAGTCACAGACATCCTTGGGAAAGTTGACGAGCATAATGTTCTGTGGAACAGATAACACATACTGTCCTGCAACAGAGCTGGTGCTGGTTGCCTAATAAACTGCGTTGGCCAAAATCCCATGGGCTCCCCTAAACACAGAAATTGCCCTAGAATAAGCTTTGTGGGGGTCCCCATGTAATCAAGTAGAAGTGGCCCCGGGTGAGTGGACACAGGTGAGAGGTACACCTGTATCTGCCGCTCATACTGCAGTATCATGAATGGTTGTTTTTTTTTAAAGATTTTATTTATTTATTTGACAGACAGAGATCACAAGTAGGCAGAGAGGCAGACAGAGAGAGGGGAGGAAGCAGGCTCCCTGCTGAGCAGAGAGCCCGATGCGGGACTTGATCCCAGGACCCTGAGATCATGACCTGAGCCGAAGGCAGAGATTTATAACCCACTGAGTCACCCAGGCACCCCATGAATGTTTTTTTTAAAAACCAGCCACCAAAACCCTGGTGTCTTCTGCTGAAGGAGATATAGGCTTATTGTAGGAAAGTCCTAAATTAAGAACAGAAGCGTAAGGAGAAAATAAACTGCAAGTGCACATTCCAGAGATAACACTGCCAACATTTTGGCTTGCGTCCTTGCTGTCTTTTTTTTTCTTTTGCAGATGGTCACTATGATTCAGTTTCTTGTTAAATCAGATAATCATGCATTCCTTCTGCTGTGTAATTTCCAAGATGGTTGGCCTACTGTTATACTTTTCGTGGAAATGTTTTTAATTCACCGAGTCAGACATCCGTGCAGTATTCACGGTGGTGTCTCAGTGGCATAAAGAAGGGCTGACTGCATGGTTCCTGGTTCTCAATGATCAGAGAGGAGAGAAAACTGGGGAGTAGTCAAGACAAGGGCTAGGAGATGAACTTGACTATGGGACAAGGAAGAGGGCTTAAACTCAGTGTTCAAAAGGGAAGCATTTAAGTGAGAGTTGAGATCCAGAAGGGGTCCAGTTCACCCACTGGGTCCTTATTTTCGTATCTGAAATCATTGCTTGGTCACAGTAGATACTGGATGATTACTATGTGCCCGGCACTGTGCAGATGCTCAAGATGCTTGAGTGGATGACAGCCAAGATACGTGGGTTTCACAGAGCTTACGTTTGGAGGGATGGGGGAGGTGCAGAAGATTCTGGGCAGTGAACGGAAATCAGCAGGGTATTTATTTGCCAACTGTCCTAAGTTTCTGAAAGGAATTAAATTAGGGTATATGTTGGCAAGTAAGTGGAGTGGAGAGACAGTTTCTACAGACCAGTGGTTTTCAACCTCTTCCTCCTTATTCCCTGCCCCTGCGGGAGACTTTTTAGACTTCTCTTCCGGATGAATCCACTCTATGATATTTTAATACCATGGGTATACTGTCTATCCCATTAACAATTCAGCTACCTACCTACCCTCTAGCTAGCTATCCTCCTGGTCATGCCCTGCATGTATATCTGTGCTTTACAGATTAAAAGAGTAAGATTTGTTTTCATCCTCCAAGAACCAGTTTTCCCGAGCCCTGTGGGGCTGGCATCGCTCCCATTGAAAAGGCTTCTGTAGAATGACTTCACACAAGGAAGGTGAGGTACCATTAGAGCTGGGACGTGAAAGAGGCTGAAAGCTATAAAGACAGTGCCTGCAAGGCAGAGAGACCCTCAAAAGCATCCCACAAGAATTAGAGGCATCGGTTACGTGGCCCCTTTCCACAGGGTGGTATGAGCAAATGTGGGAATGCTCTTTATCCAAAGGATACAAGCATCGTGATTCGAAGGCACACCTGCACCCCAGTGTTTATAGAAGCAACGTCCACAGTAGCTAAGCTACAGAAAGAGCCCAGATGTCCATTGACTGATGAATGGATAAAGAAGATGTGGCGTATATCTGTGTATCTATCTATCTGTACACACACACACACACACACACATGCGTGCACACGCACACACACGCACAGGAACAGTACTCGGCCATCAGAAAGAATGAAATCTTTCTATGTGCAATAACTGTGCATAGAACTAGACGGTATTATGCTAAGCGAAATAAGTCAAAGACAAATATCGTACGATTTCACTCATATGTGGAATTTAAGAAACAAAACACATGAGCCTAGGGGAAAGGAAGGAAAAATAAAATAAGAGGAAAACAAAGGGAGAGGCAAACCATAGGAGACTCTTCACCGTAGGGGACAAACTGAGCACTGCTGGAGGGGAAGTGGATGGGGGGACGGGGTGAATGGACGATGGGCATGAAAGAGGGCACTTGAAGTAATGACCACTGGGTACTGTATGAAACTAATAAATCACAGAATTCTACCTCTGAAACTAATAATATAGTATGCTAATTAAATTGAATTTAAATTTAAAAATTGTTAAGGAAAAAAAAAAGAGGATAGCCTGACTTGGTGAGCAGAGGCCAGATAGGAATCCAGATTTTAGCCTAAGCCCCATGGGAGGCTGCTGACGGGTCACGGTCAGGAGGTGCCACGTTGGGACCCTAAGGGTATGATCCACTAGGGAAGAAACAAAAACTGTGAGGCTGGGTGCTAGGCTGCAGCTGTAGAAGTCTGTTATTCAAGGAAGCTCTTGGCTGACTTGGGAATGGGAGGGGGGCTAAGCTGAGCTCAGCTCTCATTAGAGAGGGTCTGCTCCCTGAAGGCAGTGGGAGACAGAGGAGCCCCGTACATGTGGGAGTGAAGTCAGGAGAGGCTCGGCTGAGGAAGCAGAGCAAAGGCTCCCAGGGCTCGCACGGACCAGAGATGGGAAGCTCAGGCGGACAGCGACAGTGAACTGAGTAATGGATCCTATCCAGGCAAGTTGGGGGACTTTATTCCAAATACTTCCTAGATTCACCTCCTTGCTCTCCTTTCCACTCAGGGCACTGTGGCCCAAGCTGGCCTCCCTCCTGCAGTGAGCTCCTGACTGGCCCCTCCCTTCTACCTCCCATTATCCACCAGCAGCCCAAGTGGACTTATCACTCCCTAACCCAGACTGTGTCCACCCCACTTAGAATCCTGCCGTGCCTTCCCACTGCACCTGATACGCAGTCTGAACTCTTTCCTGGACTGTACAGCCTTGTCTGGTCGTAACTTCTGCCCCTCTCGTCATCTTCTCGCTGTCCACCTTGCCTCCTCCATCTGAGTTTCAGTGGCCTGCGTGTCCCTGGTCCTGAAACTACCTAAGCCTTTGGGGTCGGAGGTACTTTGACCACTCCTTCTCCAGATTTCAGAGCTGCTTCCTTCCACCCATTCATACCTCAGCTTCCACGTGATCTACATAGAGAGGCTCTCCCCCAAGCCCCTCCTGAAAGGGTCTTCCTACACAGCCACCCACCCAGGGGGTTCATTTTACTCGACAATCTCCATTGTATTCATCACTGGTTGGAATGATCTTGTTCATCTGTTGGCTTGTCGAGACTCTTGTCTCCCTTCCACTAGAAAGTAAACCCCAGGTGAGGAAAGACCCCGACTGTACTGTTCAAGACCCCAGTGCCTGGCACAGAGTTGATGCTCAACAAACAGGCATTACATGAGCGAACTGATGAATCCAGCAGTACACAGAAATAGGACTACGTGGGTATTGTGTAGGTTCTACAATAACCATGCATTGAATGAATGAATAAATGAGTGAATGAACAAGGCATACTAAAACAAGGTATTATTACTTTAAGACAACTTGGGCCCAATTGGCATTTTGGCCAAGCCATCCTTTGCTGGGGGTGGGGGCTGCCCTATGCTTTTTTCTTTTTTTAGCAGCATCTCTGGTCTCTGGCCACTAGATACCAGTAGTGCCTCCCACTGCCAGCCATGACAATAAAAGATACCACTAGACATGGTCGAACGTCCCCCGAGTGGGATGGGAGGAGGGGCAAAACCTCCACTGGTTGAGAAACACTGCTTCAAAAGAAGCCATATTGGTTAAGATTGTCACTAGGAAAACAAAGCAATTACACGTTCCTATGGCAAGCTAGTCATCCACAAAGGGGAGACAGACAGCCGTTGCCTGTTTGCCAACAAAAACGTCCACAGCCACTCATCAGGAACACCCACCAACTTTCTAGGGGTTCTTTTCCACAATATTTACAGACATCTGTTTAGAGCTGCAGTTGGGCCAAACTCAAGTTATTTATCAAGCCCACGCGACTCTTCTGGGCTCGAGGAGAATAGAGCGTGCTTATTACTTGCGAACCTCAGAGGGATGACTGAAATGATCTCCCCCTCCCCTCTGGTAAGTGATTTCATAAAATTGCTTTTCAGGCCAACTCTGTAACTTCATCGATGGAATATGAAGCCCATAGGGATTAAAAGAAGATTTTCTTGGGCTCTCTGAGCCCGCAGACTAGAAGATTTAATAATTTCAGAAACGATTTAGTGTTTCTTTTTAGCCATCTGTCTTTGACTTTATTGTAAATTTAATACGTGAAGCAGAGATATGCGCCAGCTTCAGGTTTGCCTCCAGATATTAAGTGTGCAGCTGCACATTAAGTTAGAAAAAAGCCCTTCTTTCCAAACAGTTCAGAGGTGGGAAAGGAATGAGACATATTTGTCAACCAAGCAGCAGTGACATTACTGAGACCTACTATGTGCTAGTACTATTTTCGGGTTCCCAGACCCTTAAGTTTATGGTTTAGTTTCTTCGACAACACCGAGGTGTTGGTCATGGGGTACTGTTTTCAAGGGCAATTGGATTTGAAAACGAAAGAGAATGATGTTAATTAAGAATGAGTGCTCACAAGAGGCTCCAAGAACGAGATGGGACTTGGCTGAGATCGGAAAGATACAAATTCTCTGGATGACGTTGGGGTTACAAACCAGGGCATTCCAAGCCGGAGGGACAGTGACAAAATCTCAGAAGCAGGAGTATGGGGTAGGTGGGGTTGAGAGGTCTGAGCAAAACATGGAGCAGAGGTGGCTGGCGAAGGAGGAGAGGAAGGAATGTTGGTCTGGTCAACGGAGTCACATCCCGACAGCCTTCACTGCCAAGCAGAGAAGTAGGAGGTGATGTTGTAGGGGAGGTGATTGCTCTCCAAGAGTGTGGCCTAAGGAACATGGCACCATCTGACTTTTTCAATTCCTGGAAGCCCTTCCCGGTCCTAAGTGTGACGCTAGTGTGATACACCTGTGACTATACAGCTCTGATGACCAACGCCTTTGCCCACCTGCCATTTCATAACACGGGGAGGACTCTGAGATGAGCTGACCTGCGTACCCCCTCAAATTCATATGTGGAAGCCCTGGCCCTCAGGACTTCTGAATGGGATTGTATTTAGAGACAGGGCCTTTAGAGAATTAATTTAGTTAAAATGAGGCCTTGGGGTGGGCCCCCATCCAGTCTGACCGTTGTCCTTCTAAGAGGAGATTAGGACAGACAGACAGACAGACACCAAGGATGGACACACAGAGAGACCATGTCAGGACATGGTGAGAAGATAGCGATCTGCAGGGGCAGGAGAGAGACCCCAGAATATAACCAACCCTTGCTGGCACCCTCACCTGGGACTCCCAGCCTCCAGAATGGTGAGAAAATACATTTCTGTTGTTTAAGACTCTAATCTATGGCATTTTGTTATGGCGGCCCCAGCAAACTCATATAGGGTTGCCCAGAGATCTTTGGCAGTTTTAAAACCTTCTATTAAAGGCATTGTCTGTAGCATTTTACAATATTATTTACAAAATTATCTAAGTTTGCACTCTCTGATATGGTACCACTAGCCACAGGTGGCTATTTTAATGTAAATTAATTAATTTAAATTAGAGATTCAGTTGCTTAGGGGTCCTAGGCACATTTCAAGTAGTCAATAGTCACATGCGGCTGGCAGTTACCATATTAGACCATGCAGAGATAAAAGAACGCGCCTGTTGTTGCAGAAATCCTGCTGGAGCTGATCTAGGAAATGATGTCACCCTTCTGTTTGAAAGTAGGAAAAAATCTGCCACCCTAGCAATCTGGCATGATTACCTTTTAGCAAATTATGCTAATTATGCCCTTCCTTGTACATCTCTCTTTGCCTTGACTGTAGTGAAGCTAACTATCCAAGTGCAGTTACTTATTTAAGTGCCCCTAATCCCTCATTATAGTTCCCCTGCATTTTTCCCTTCATGTTAAGAGTTGGGGTTTAACTACATGTGTGTCTTTCATCTCATGCCATCACAAAACCTATACAGAGATAGGTCTGCCTAAAAGAATCAATGAAGAAGAAATAATACAATGCTGAGCTTGATAGGGACACTTACCTGTCCTGCAGCAAGAGGGTGACTTGCTAAGAGACAGATTAATGTTGAAACCGGGGAGAGACAGTGGAATTACCCAAGAGACAAAGCCAGGTGGGCAGTGTGATTGTCAGTGTAAAGAAATGGCATCTTTGGGGCACTGGGTGGCTCAGTGGTTTAAGACTCTGCCTTCCACTCAGGTCATGATCTCAGGGTCTTGGGCCCCCACGTCAGGCTCTCTGCTCTGCCTCTGCCTGCCTCTCTGCCTACTTGGGATCTCTCTCTCTGTCAAATAAATAAATAAAATCTTCAAAAAAAGAAACAAAAGGAAAGAAATGGCAGCTTTCAACTCCAACACCAGACTAGGAAGTTAACAGAAGATGAAGCCAGGCATTGGACACCAGGCATTGGTCCAAAGTCAAGCTAAGAAGGCAACTCAAGGAGAAACCATGGAAAGTCCCACTTAATTATGGCAGATGGCAATTGGCTGGCATGGACCCTCTTTAAAGATTTAGAAGCTTCTTCTGAGGCATGGCTGGGGGTAGGGAGGGTATTTTAAAGACATCACCCCAAAGCAGGCAATGTGTGTTGTACCATGGGTACATTAGTTTGGAGGACATACTGGGGGCATATGGTCTGGCCAGGAGGTCACTGCAGATTTTGAGGCATGGGTAGGTGAGCCCCAGACAGAGGCAGGGGCAGTGGAATGGGAGAGAGTAAGCGAGCTGGAGTCATTGCAAAGAATGGAAATTGGAAATAAAAGAGAAGCAGGAGTCAGAGATGACCAGTGATCTTGTAACCTGGGAGACCAGGAGTGGGGTGCTGGGAAATACCATTTTACTCAGCAGTGGTAGACGCTACCGCGAAAAAAATCTCAAGAGCTTGGTTGTGAGTTTGGTTTGAGGGTGATGGTTGAACATGCAGGTGGAGATGTCCCCAAGTCAAACCCCCAGTTACACGGAGATGAGGGAGGAGGACACCGGCTGCTACCATTACTACTGCTGCTGCTACTGCCGCCATTTCCAGAGGATTCTCTGTGCGTCGGGCACTGTTCCAAGTGTTCTGCACGTATCAGATCACGTAGACTGCCCAACAGCCCTAACACCCAGCCACTATTTTCCCCATCCTCCAGGTCACAAATGTTAGGCTTTCAGGAAGCCACACTTGCCCCATGCTCCTGCTTATATTGAATTTAATGAAAATCTGAAGCCCAGGGAAGTCTGATGCAGAAAAGTTAATGAAAAAATGGCAATGAATAAACTCAATGAACAAAAAAGAATAAGCAAAATAATCACATCAGCGAACACTTGGCATGGCTTGTGTCTGTGTGCTGAGCACTTTCCGTTGATTAAGTCACTGCATCCCCACAATAACGTCAAGTGGGAGCACTGTTACTATCACCGTGGCACAAACAAGGAAATGGGTTAGTGACGACGGTGCCCCAGGTCACACAGCTGGTGTGTGGCCAAGCTGGCAGTCACACCAAGACAGATCAGTTCTCGAGTCTGTGCCACTTCTCTGCAGCTGAGGGAAGAGGGCTAAGGCCTGAACCCCAGCATCCCCCAGCTTCCAAGCAGCAGGCAAAAGATGAGGCATCCACAGACAGGGCAGTGGCAAGGGGACCACTATGGTCGTCTGACAGGTCATTAGTGCCGGCTGCTGCTGACAAGTTGGGAAGTACATAGAGGAAAAGCCTTTGGATTTGGCCCCGGGTCATGGTGACCTTTCGGAAAGCCCTCTCAGTAAGATGATGAGGGCAAAAGCCTGGATGCAGAGGGTCAGGAAGGGAATGCGTGGGTAAGGCAGGCTGACAGCCAGCATAAGCCTCCCATTGAGCAGAACAAAAGCCCCGAAAACAGCCAGGAGGAGCAGGCTCTAGGGCGGGGCTGTTTAGAAAGTGGACTAGTGGTTGCCTAACTCAGGGGGCTTAGAGGGGAATGAAAAGGACCACTAAGAGGTATGGTGCTTCTGTTTCGAGGGATGAAAATGTTCTAAAATGACAGGTGGTTGCCCGATGCTGACCGTACTGAACCCGTTGCATTATATACATTATATATAATTATGATTATATTATAATTCATTTTGCAGTATGACAGCAAATCGTATCTTAGTAAGACTGTTACATTGTTGGGAGGGATGGAGAGAAGGTTGTGTAGAGTCGGGAACAGGGGAGACAGATGGGCAGAGGTACAGCTCGGCAAGTCCAGATCCCTGGCCTCAGCCCTTACAGTATCCTCTCTGCATGGCCTTGCGAAACCATCCGTGTATCCTGGCCCCTTCCCTAGTTTCCAGATGAGGAAACCGAGTCCCCAGGAGTGATGGCTACTTTGCTTCGTGTCCCCAAGCTTCATTCTTCCTCTGCCGCACGTCCCCCTTTTCTCAAGTAGAATCCTGGATTTTTCAGTTTAGCACAGTCACTGCTGCCCCACACGCACACACACGTTCCCAATTTCCACACATGGTCTCCGCGCACGCCCGGGTCATGTGGGTTTTCTGCAGCTCAAACATCCCAGCACCATCCTGTCCGCAGGCCGTGCCAGGCACCTGCCCTCCACCCAGCTCTGGCTAGCTCATCCATCGGTGGTGGGCCGAATAAGGAACCCATCCTGTACACACCTTGACTTTAATGCAGAGACCCATTTCAGGCTTCTGACCTGCACAACTGTAAGAGACTAAGTTTGTGTTGTGTTAAGTTACTGAGTTGGGCGGCGGGGGGGGGGGGGGGGGTGTTTGTTACAGCAGCTATTGGGAATTAAGACCTCATCTATTCAGCAAATACAGAGCTGGGCTCTGAAAACAAACTTGTAGTGGGAAGATGTGTGTCCACATTGAGGGAGCAGCCAGGATGGCAGAAATGAACAGCCAGATGGTTACATAAGCAGGACGTAAAACCCACAGGAAGAGAGGGAAGGCCGAGGCATGTGCTATGGCCTGGGCCCAGGCCCGGAAGCTGGAAAGAGAGAGAAGGAGGCTGGCACACCCAAACACTGGGAAAAGGTGCATCTGGCTGAGCAGGAAATGGTGGGGAGGTCAGGAGGCCGGCCGTGAGATCAGGGGGAGGAAGTGGAGCAGGCACAAGCTCCTACCACCACCCAACTGTGCCATCCTCAAACTGGCCAACTGGACCGTTGCGGTTCTTCAAGAACCTGGGTCTCTGTTGCCCCGTGCCCGTCTTCATGCTGTTCTCAGTTATTTCTGCCTAGTATGCCCTTCTCTCACCCTTGTCCTATGAAATTCCTGCTCCTCCTTCAAGATTCAGGGATATCATTGGCTCTCCTGCTAGAGCATCCCCAACATCCCCCAGTCCTGCCATGTCCCCTGACCCCAAAAGAGGAACCCCTGGGCTTGCCGCCTCCATCAACATGTTCTTGGACAGTTACCTATGAAAAATGGAGAAAAGGGAAGAAAAAAGGTAAGTGGAGAAAATAATGGTATGCTCCAGCAGTTTCTAGTTGGAGGACTTAAATGATCTCATGCCTGAGGGCTATTAAGTGCTCGCTAGCTATTAGTCCTGCAGGGCAATGCAAATATATCCCACCCCTCTCCCAGGTTGAGATCTTTGGGGCCAGGGGCTCTAGGGCAAGATAACAAGCAAGGAGAACACAGGGTATGCTGTGGAGAAGATTTCTGGGGCCTTCAGGCAGATGTGTCCATCAGCCCGGTGCAGCGTCTAAGCATCCAGGCTCTAACTAGACAATTCTGTATCCACCAGAGACCATGGTGTGTTGCCGGATTAGGGTTATTCACAGCTAAGCACTCCTCCTGGGAGCTCACAATGAACACATTTCTGCGATGAAAATGATCGCTTTTGCCTTCATGTCTATTGTTTGGCTGAACATACATCACAAAACCGGAGTTTCTTGTGAACCAGGCACAGAGTCAATGCAGGCTGCTTTTGGCTGTGTTTTTAAAAGACCTAGACAAAATTCTGCTGCTTCCAAGGCTAGAAATGCCTGGTTGCTTCTGTTTGCTTTCCAAGTCGATGGAGCAATCACTTTATAGGTCTCATTTGCAAGGTGACACCAGAAGGACTGTTTGCAAATATTTTCCGAGGTATCTGTACTGATGTGTTAATCGCAGATTCTGACCTACTCGCTAGAAGCAGAGAAGGAAGAGAACTCTGCGGTAGACCCAGGTCATCGGAACACTAGAGCACACATTTATATCAGAGAATGTACGAAAAATGGCTGTATCCTGGCAGGTGGGCATGCTGTGGATTTTGCCTCCCCTGCCACCTGCAGAAGGTGCTCTCCACCCTGAGCATCCCTTTCCTCCATTGAAAATGGGCTGCCATAACCAAGACCACAGGCTGAATGGCTTAAGACAACAGAAATGTATTAGTCTCACAGTTCTGGAGATCAGAAGTCCCAGATCAAAGTGTCGGAGGGTTTACTGGCATCTTTGGGGTTCCTTGGCTCGTAGACACATCACCCCATGACTGCCTTTGTGTTCACATGGGATGCTGTGTGAGTGTCTGTCTCCAAATCTCCCCTTCTTATAAGGACGACAGTCATTGGAATAAGCCTCCCCTTACTCCAGGGTGACCACATCTTAACTAATTACATCTGCAAAGACTCTTTTTCCAAATACAGTTACATGCTGAGGTCCCGGGGGTTGACTTCAACATACGAGGGGCGCCTGGGTGGCTCAGTGGGTTAAAGCCTCTGCCTTCGGCTCGGGTCATGATCCCAGGGTCCTGGGATCGAGCCCCGCATCGGGCTCTCTGCTTGGCAGGGTGCCTGCTTCCTCCTCTCTCTCTATCTGCCTGCCTCTCTGCCTACTTGTGATCTCTACCTGTCAAATAAATAAATAAAATCTAAAAAAAAAAAAAAAGACTTCAACATACGAATTTTCAGTGAGGGCCTGAATTCAATATACAACAGATGGTGAGTCAGATACACTCAGGATAGGAAAATGTTTTGTGAACTATAAAGGGTTTGAAGAGATAAATTTTTGCATAAGGGTTAAAAGAACAGGCTCCAGAATCAGGCCAAGTCCTCCTTCCATGGGTGATAGACATGAGGCTTTGGGAAAGCTACCTGAGTTCACTACTCTAGGCTTCCCTTCTTCATCTGTGAAGGTACTGTGAAAAAGCAGTACCTCCCCTACGGGGTTGTTGTGAAAATGTCACAGACGGTGTGAGACCCGGCTGTGGGGCTTGTCCTAGCTCCCTGTAGAAATCAGCTCTGTTCCCATCTGCGCAGGGATGGGTTCAGTGTGGCCCTGCCTTTCTGTCTCTTAGAATTCATCCTCCCAGGGCTGGGCACCCCCTGGTCTGCCACTACCGTGGCACCAACAGTGGCTTTACCATTCCTTCTTGCCTTTTGCTTTTACTCCCTTGCAAAGGCATCTGTGGGAGCTGCTTTCTGAAACAGAAGCTCTAAGCAGCCCAAATGATAAACACATGCTCCTGTTCGGATCCTCCGGTTCTCCTGCCCTCTAGACTCTGGTCACTAAACTGTGACTTGTTTGGGGCGGTGCTGCCAGGAAAGTGCCATGCTCTGGTTAGTCATTCAGTAAACTCCAAGTGAGCAGCTGCCTGAGGAGCTCTGGGCGAGTGACAAAGGAACGACGGCGGGAGCCAGTTTGACACTGACACTGAGCTGGGCACCGTCCTGGGCGTTTTGCATGCATGGGCTTATCTAGACACACAGCAGCCCCGAGGACTGTAAGGAACTGCTATTTCCATGCCATAGAGAGGACACGGAGAGGGGGTGAGGGACGCGGACGAGGGCGTAGAGACCAAGGTGCTACAGCCAGAACTCAGCTCTAAGCTCGCTCTCTCTTAAGCCGTGTCCTGGCCATAGCCTGGCCCCTTCAGAAGTGAGGGTGACTGTGTCCCAGTGATTGCAGGCTGCTGACTTTGGGTTACAAGCCTCAGTTTCGTAATTCTGTGAAATGCGGCTCATCGCCCTTGCTCTTCTTGCTGGTTTTAAAGTCTGGTGCAAGCCATGTGTACGCTGTAAAGTGCCTGCTGTCTAGAAATGCCTCGGAGTGGGTGCTCAGCGCGACCTTCGTTTCTTCCTTTCCACATCCCTTCCCAAAGGGCATTTTCGCAGCTTCCCTGGCACAGACACACACTATCCCTCACCGGATTTGTTCTACAAACCCGTTGGGTGAGGATGGGGACATGGTGATTAAGCTGAAAGCCACACGATGCTCACCTCAACCCTCCGTAGGTGGCCTAGTTATGTCTGCGATTCAGATGAGAAGGTTGAGGCCAAGGGAGCTGATGCCTCCTCCAAGATACAGGAATCTAATGGCAGACCCCTGAACGTAGGGCTGTGCTTAGGAGTGCAGAGGTGACATTTCCGAGAGGCTGCATCCTACCCTCCACCTTCTCTCTGCACAGCATTTTGCTAGCCTTTGGGGCATCAAGCCCCTCAGTAAACCCACAGTGACAGGCAGGACAGATGACGTTATGCCCCTTTTACAGGATTTTAAAAAGAGGTAGCCCATCACGGGCTTTCTTCTCATACCTCTGCCCCCCCCCCCCAGCTGTGGCTGTAAGTGCTCCAGCTGTGCGCATGAGCCTGTGTGGGCAAATCAGGAGCATGTCATGATGCTTGCTTAAGGGGGGACATGGCAGCACAAGAAAGTGTAGGTGTTTGGTTTGGTTCCCTGGGGTTAGGGCTTCAACATGTGAATTTCGGGGGGAGGGGGGTACACAAACATCCAATCCATAACACTTCCCAAATGCCCTAGAGACACTCAGATCAATCCTTCCTTTCCCATACAAGAATTTCAGGTAAAGAGGGGTGCTTTCAATATTGTTTGGGCAACTCAGATTCCTTCTTTGACCCGCTTTTTATTTAAGAAAAGACTTGTTTTCACTTTCCATGCAGGTGCATGGAATAATTTTTCATCGGCTAGTTCGCCAACTTGCATTTGTTGAGCACCTACTGTTTACGGAGCCCAGAGTTAGGCGCAGGAGAGGCAGAAAAGCAAAGCAGCCTTGAGGAGAGTGCTGGCTGGCAGTAAAGAGGTATGCAAAGAGACGATTAAAATACAGTGTTGCAAGCTCGGTAATGGGAGAGGGTCACAGGAAAGACTGGCAAATCGGAGGAATTCAACTCTGCCTGAATGCTTACATGGTTACAAAACACTCACAAAACACCCCTACCTGTGGGGGGACTGGGCTTTATTTGTATGTTGTGGCCAACTGGTGTGGAGACAATGGGACGTTTTGGTGCCCCAAATCCTGAAATAATTTTCCTATTACTAAAAAAAGAAAGGTAATATTAAATATCTTGTCATGGCTTCGTTATCTTTAAGAAAGAAAAAAAAAAAAGAATTTGGGGTAGAATCAAGAAAGTAAAAGCGACAGCTGAGCGAGACACCTGACATTAGGCTCACTGCCCTCCTTCCCTTTGACAAGATTCCAACTTTACTTTTTGAGTTTACAGATTTGATGGGGAGGTTTCTTCAGATCTTCCCTGGAGGAAGCTTCTGAGAGCAAATATGGAAGTGTCCCTGCTGCCCCCATGGAGTTCACGTGCCTGTTTGGAGCAAATGTTACGTGGCTTCCCTGCTCCCAGTTTCCACATGGCTACCGTGTGCCACTGTCCTCCGTGGTCCTCTTATCTGCAAGTTGACTTTGTTCGCACTGTTTTCTGGGCTGCCAGTCTTCCCCGCATCATTATTCTCTGTTTATGTCATTAGATGCAATTTAGGTTTGTTGTGTTACTGGATCTTCCCTCAATGCTTTGCAAGTATGACTCACTCTGCAGCTCTCATCCCCCATGTCTGTGCTTCCCCCAAACTGTCTGTGAGCTTATCCCGGCCTGGCAGTGTTGAGAAGCACGCCTTTCAAAAAACAAAATAGTCATTAAAAATAGTCAGGAGTGGCTACTGCTTCTCTCATTGGCATTCCAAGCATTTTATCAGGTCTAGGAGGTTTGGGCTCATGTTGGCTGCAGGTTTAATTTTTTTTTTCTTTTCCTTGCTGGTTGTGGCCCGAGTTTCCTCTCACCATCCATCTCTGCAATTCTGGGATGGCCTTGGCACGAAGTGGGAATTCCTGTCACCATCTTCCACTCGACAGTGAGTGTGGGATGAACAGGCTCTCCCCAGATGTGCTCAACAGTAAACTTTTTAAAAAGTGCTTTCTTTATTCACTCTTCAAAAAGTTGATTGATACCTACTCAGTGCTAGGGAATGTTATGAGGAAAACAATGTCCCCACTGTCTTCGCGTCTAGAGTCTGGAAGGAGAGAGGTCTGGTGTGTAAATCCATCAATTCCAGGACAGTGTGGTTCTCTTGGGAGCACAGCCAGGAGCAGGTCTGGGGAAGTCAGGCAGGGCTTCAAGGAGGAGGTGGACTTGATCCGGTTCTCCATCCTGGGCCACGTGCTACTTATCACTGTGCTTATCACAGCAGGAGAGTCCTGACAGATGTCCCTACAATCGGTTAGAGGGTATCTTAGGCTGAGCCTGGGGAACAGGCTTGTGTGCAAACTTTTATATGAGAAGTGATAAGGAGGAGGGAAAAGTGAGGGAGAAGGAGAACATTCAGGAACCGAAGAAAAGATATGTTAGCAAAGGCAGCTACTGCTTTCGTAAGTGGGGTGCAACTGCATTCTCCCAGGAGACCAAGGTGTTCCCCACAGGAGCCATTATGAGGAGGAGGCAGAGGAAGGGGAGCGGGCAGGACTGGGCTGATGGATGGGCAGAGGCAATATGAGGCACGGACAGATTCAGAGTGCCAGGGATGCAAGTCCAATTCTGTCTCCTCCCTCTCTGACAAGTGACCGAATCACTCTGAGCCCGTGTCTCCTTAGCTGCCGAAGTCATGTTGGCTGTGGGTAGACTGGATGAGTCAGTACCGCTAGAACTCTCAGTTCTTGGGGAGACTCAAGAAATGCATCTCAGAACTGCCTTCCTAGGACACTGGAGGGGAAGTGTGATCACTGACCACCAGTCCCCATTAGTGAAAGGGGCTGCCACAGGCACCCACTTCCCAGGACTTCTGGGCTGTGCATGCCTGTCCCCCACTTTCACATCAGGGACACCTCGGGGTGAGGTACAGGTATGAGCAGGGCCTGAGGCACTGCCTCAAGTTGCTCCCAACGGCAGTAGCTAGAGTATGAAGGGGACCCAAGAGATACAAAGCGCCTCGGAAGAGGGGTCTGATGCAATGAATGTCAAGTGTCTTTAGTGAAATAAGACACAGAGACTTATAAAGTGGTACGTCTTGTGAGAGGTAGCACAGAAAGTTCCCAAAAGGAGGTACACACAGGGGGGTGTTGATAAATGTTTCAGCAACTGGTCTTGGAGAAGATATGTCACGTTTGCTGATTTCTGTGGTGTAAATACTCCAACCAAGACCCATAGCAAGTTATCAATATGACATCATCCCAGAGTGCACCATGGGGAAGAGGCACGCACAACCCACCCTTGGAGCTAGCTTCCCAGGTACACACACCGTGGCCACAGTCTCCAGGGTTGATTGACAGACGATACAATCACTTGGAGGATGGACTCCACCAGGCACAGAGCTCACTCCTGCTGGTCTCCCATGTGAGCAAACCCTAGCTGTGTGCTGCTTGACCTGAATATTCTGTGTAAACATATGAATTCTTTCCACGTGGAAAAGGGGGATCCTGAAGCTCCCCGTGATTCCCTAGAGCTCTGACGAGGGCCCCACTATCTGACGAACAGGCACAAATAATGTTTCCACTTCAAGGGAAGTAAAAGGAAAAGTTGAGAAACAGAGCAGCTGCTCTTTTGTCCTACAAGGAAGTTTCAAAGACTTCCAGACAGAGGTAAAAAGGGACTTCTCAGGGCATGGTTGACAAGCATGAATACCAGTGGTTTGGGAAATTTGGCTTACGGCATCACTTGGCATGTGACATCTTAAAGACTTGGAGACGTCAGCATTAAAGAAACCTTATTAATACCAGTGAAACGTCCACTGCCCAAAGGCGTTACTACATCCCTCTCACCAGCAACAGCATCTTACATATTAGGGCACAGACTGCGTGCCAGGCATCACATTGAATCCTGACAACAAGCAGATAAGATGTAATCACAGTCCCCATTTTGTAGAGGAGGAAGCAATGTCTTAGGGAGATCCAGGAACCTTCCCAGGGTCACATGGCTAATAAAGGGCATCTGAACCCCAACAGTCTGACTCCACAGCCTTGCTCGTAACCATGACATGTGAACACTGAGTCCCATTCTGCAGAACAGGGCTGCACCACTCAGGAGTGACCAGTGTCTACACCAGCCTGCTCCACCCAATAAGGCCAATGTCCAAACTGGAAAGCCAGTTTATTAATTGACAACAAGAAGTAACTCCAACCTTAGATCTACAGTATCTTTGGTTAGCCCCGTGCCCCTATTGAGGAGAGGACAGGGGGATCCAAATGCTAATCAGCCAAGGTCCTTGGTTTTAATAAAGAAGTAACAAAGAGGTCAATCGGCAGCTTCTGTTACTTGACCTAGCTCCCCACTATCAGCCCAGGGACTGACCCTCTCATCCTCTGGCCTGCTGACCTGGGCCATTGGGCAACACTTACTGAGGGTCGCGTTATATTCTCAAGGTCTTTGGTCATCTGCCCTTTTGAGAACTAAAGCTGCTTGTTCACACAGAAAGTATTCAGAGAGCTTTTACCGCAGCCCAGAACCACACTAGACTCTCTGAATTACAAAACAGAGCCGTGGTGTGCTGGAGCTGGCTCCTACCAGCTCACGAGAGCCTACTGTTCCATAGTCGGTAATTCTGTGAGCCAGTCACTCAACAAAACTATGATATTAAATATCAAAGTATATAAACTTCTAGCTTAAAAAATGATATGGTAAGAAAAGGTAATATAGACTTAAAAAACTCATCAGTTCACAACTATTTTACATTTGACAACCTGTGCTCTTGAGATTATCTGCCCGTACTCTGTCTGGATGGGGAAAGTACTGTCTCACGAGGCTCTTCTGCACTGCTCACGATGCTAACTGCAGCGCCGTCACCTGGGTAGCCTACAAGTCAGCCACAGTGGGAGGATTTACACCACGGACACCAGGGCTTGATTTTGTGGGGCTGTGGACTGTATAAACCCAAGAAAGTGAGGGAGAAAATGTGAATACTGCAGATTGAACTTGAAAAAGTGTCATGGCCGGTGGCTGAAGCTGAAAGAGGTGACCGTTTAATGAGGAAAATCTGGAAGACGGTGAGAAACAGCTTAACGGTTGAGCAGATATCAATCATTTATCAGGGTCAATAACACCAAATCTATTGGGCATGCCACTCAATTTGTCAAGTCATGATTGAATTGTGACTATGGGCTGGCTACCGATAGACGGCTCCGTGAAAAACAGCGAAGGCGACCCATGACATTGAGTTGACTATATGGGCTTTAAAATAAAAAGTAGTGGGTATCTTGTTATTATCTGTAAATTGTGGATGATACATTCTCTATGTCAGTGAAATTTATAGTAAATGTATGCATGTCCATATATGCGTAAGTATAAATATGTATACACACACACACACATATATATACATACATATATATATATATATATATGTTTTTGTTTTTTTTTTTTCCCCAAAGAGTCAGCTGTTAAACATTTACCAGCATACTGCTGGCTGTGAGCATAATCCTAATACTTGGGAACTTAAAGTCTGTTTGGGTGGGAAACAAATGGTATGGAAAAAAGAAGAATTAGGGAACAAGAAAACATATGACAAAGGAGTACATTGTTTTCTATGGGGAAATGTTGCAGAAAGCCTGGTAAGTAGATGGGAGGGACCCATATGGGAATCATCAGCGAAGACCTCACAGAGAAGATGGACTTGAGTAGAACCTAAAGGAAGCACAGAATAGGACAGTGCTAAGTTTGGGTAAAAACAGAGTAAGCAAAGGCTTAGAGGCAGGAGAACCTATTGTTGGCATTCCTGTACCGGTTATACCCAAGACCGAGCCTATGGGGATACATGAATGAATGGAAAACTAATGGCAAGCAGGGGTGGGGAAGATGAGATGGGACCAGAGGGAGGGTCTTAGAAGTCAGAAGTAGACTTTGAGACAGGGATCCAAGTCCAAGTTTTGTGGGGTTTTTTGTTTGTTTGTTTTTTGGTTTTTTTTTTTTAGGATCTAGAATATTCTGGGGGAAGTGGGAAAATGAGAGAGGAACTGAAAGGCAATCCCTGCGGGGTGCATTAGCAAGCCAGCTACCCCTGTGGGTAATGGAGGTTAATCCTACAAGGGAACTATGAGGCGCCAAAAAACTCCCATCTCAGAGTAATCCCACCTATGGGGCAAGGAAGCAGGAATACTTAAGCACCAACTTCTAAGGGTCCTTCTTTGAAAGCTGCTCTGAGGATTGGGAACGTTAATTTTTTTACACTGCTGGCCTGCTGTGCAGGCAGCATTAGCAAGAGAAAGCCTTTGGGCAAAGAAATGGGTGAGTAGCACTATGGGATCAGCAACAATGAGGGTCTGCTATACCCATTAATTTTGGGTTTGGAGAACTCAACAGTAGGGATTCACTTGAGCATGTTCTTGGGCAAAGAAGTGTCCTTGGAAAGGCTGCCTCCCCAGGAACTTTCCCTATGACAGGATCCCCACGACATGGTACAGAAGGAGGTACCAGGGGCCTGCAGGGTTCATAAGATCAACATTCAAGTCCCCCCTGTACCACTTAGTAGCTACACGACTATGAAACTCAGAAGATCCTGGTCTCCTCCTTGTCTGTAAAATGGGGATATTATGTGCTCCCTCCCATAAGGTTGTTTTGAGGATGAAAAAGTACATAAATATGAGGGTGGTTTCTAAAGTGGTATTTTGTTATTTTGATCATATGTAGAAATATCGAAGAAACAAAGAAAAGTTTTTAAAAGAATCTGTAGCAGAGTTTCCTTTTTTGAACCTCTTCCTAAGGGGATCCTTCTTATGACATATTGAATTCTGTCCTTTCTTTGAAAGGCAGGCACATCTTCAAAGCGACCTCTGTCATTTCTCCACTTTGTTGTCAGCATCCTGTGCAAAGAGTGCCCTCTGATTAGTGATGATTGCTCTCATGGTGACGTTAGTCATTCTCACGGTAACAGCTGGGCCAGCCAGGAGCTCTAATACACACAGCTTTGATTTAAAAAAAAAAAAAAAAAAAAAGCCATCTCTGTGTATTACTTTAGTGAATCAAAAGGTTATGATTCACCCAGCACTTGAAGGATTTAGATAAGAGATATTCTTGAGTAATTTGTCTCCTTGGCCTAACAGAGCCTCAGAAATACAACCTAGATTCTCAGAATCACTTTGGAAGCCTCACTTCATTAATGGAGGGCCAATTTGGATGGATGATGAAAGGAAAATAAAGGGAGAGATTAGAGGAAGTCTAGGCTCATCTTCTCAGTAAGTATTACTAAGAGAGATGGGAGGTAGAATCAGAAGGGGAAAAGTTAAAAGAGATAAAAAAGAGAAGGTTAAGGCAACGTTAGCTCTAAGATATACATATTACCGGGAAAGGCATGTCTATGCTTTGTCATTTCAGTGATATTACCTTTTATTAAAGTAGTTCCTGTAATTATATCTCCTTTAATACTGGGTAATAAAAGCCGCTAAAGGGACTCAGGTCCCACTGCAGATTAACAGAGATAATTAAACTCATCTTAATGTAGTCCCAAAGATCCCTGCTCAGCTTAAAATCACTGCATTTAGGAAGGCGCTTTTCAATCCGGCTCAGAGAACTAACCACATTTTCCTCATGTTTTGGAGTATTTGTAGCGTCTGTGAATAAGCAGTTTACATGGCTACAAGAGAAAACTGAGGCTTAACAAGACTGGTACAGGTGGAGTGGAGATTTGGTTCTTTCTGTCTAATCCAGGGGTCCCTCCGCTATACTGCCTTGATCTTCTGACTCCAGTAAATTTCTTGAGATGTAGGAGAGGTTTCTACAGAAGAATGTTGAAGAGTCATGAGAAAGGTGTGTGATTTGTTTTGCCTTTGAGTAGGAGACACAGGTTGGAAGGAATCTGAATTCCCAGACTTCCCCATCTTCATACTGGGGGGAGCCCCAGGAATGGAAATCACCTGAAGTCGGACACTGAATTTCTGGATCTATAAGGCCTCCCAGGTGTAAGCAGCCCCTTCCCATCATCCTGGGAAACAATAAATTACAGGACACCCACCTAGGCAGGGAAAGGAGAAGAGACATAGCCTGAATCTCTTCTTTCAAAAAGACACACTTTGAAGAATTTCATGGTCCAGTAAGTGTGTGAATGGGGAGCTGTGGGGAAGCAAAGCAAAGGCATTAAGAGATTTGCTAACTGGCTCAGGAAACTGGAAGTTTCTCTCACTGACCCCACACCAGCCAGCCCAGTAAGTTGTTTATTCTGTGCTGTCTTAGAGACCAGGAAAAGAGGATACAGTGAGCCCAGTGAACTAGTTCCTGATGGAGATATTTGGAAATGTTGTTCTCATTAGAGCCCAACTAACGACAGTACCATCCACACAGGCGGCCGTGGTAGAACTCTCTCCTCCACAGACTCATACTCACA
>ML107227.1:0-11642 GCA_003697995.1 Taxidea taxus jeffersonii
GAGCACTGGGTGTTATATGCAAACAACAAATCATGGAACACTACATCAAAAACTAATGATGTACCATATGGTGATATAACATTACATAATACAAAAATTATTAAAACAACAACAATAATAATAAAAATAGAAAGGTGAGAAAGCTACTTTTGCCATCAGGGGGTCATGAAATTTAACAGAAAGATTCCATACCATCACTGCCCAGCACCTTATAAGCTTTTGGCAAATGTCAATTATTATTATTGTGGTGCTTTTGACTCTTAATACCCTTTTATTTTTTAAATTAAATGGAGTATCTGGTGGAGATTTGCTCCTTACCACTTTGACGACATCTGAGTGTATGGGAGACACTTTTGTCCTTCACAGGCTCACAGAATCTAGTGGTCTCAGCCCAGCCCACTCCCCCAGTGTGCACCTCTCGCTTTTAGACAAGGCGAAGACCCAGAGAGGTGGCATCATCCTGAATCATACTAGTAAGACACCAGGATCAGAGTTCAGGTTTCCCGAAGCATCTCCTGCACTTGCTCTATGATAACATCTTCTCCTCACCTCTTCACACTCCTTCCTTAGCGTCCAAATAAATATCTCTCTAGAACCCCCAAAATACCGTTGCTAGCCATGGAAACTGCCAAAGGAAAAATTCACATGGCTCTTCAGTCCTTGCATTTTAAAAGTTCTCTTACTCTTAAAATATAAGAAGGAAACTCTTTTCTTAGATTCAGCATAGATTTCTGGTAAGCAAAGCATAAGAAATCAAAAAGGAGAGGTAGTTTCAGTAAGGTCTGAAGCTCAAGAATGTTCACATCTTATTCCATTGAAAGATCTTGTTTTTAGTGAGATTCTCATCCAATATTTAGACTAAAGAGCTTCATGATGTGATGACATTATTGGGGGGATAAAATTCCTCTGTAGAGATCCTTCTCGGAGATGAACATAAGCGCTAGAACTTAAGCATTAGAACTTTTAAATGCACGCCCCCTTTTGCAAAGGGCAGTGTATTAGAACACTGTTGTCCTGCAGAGAGGACCCTCAATTACAGATCTCAGGACCTGGAGGTCTTCTGTCCTTGTATGAAGGTCATGTCTCCGTGAAGACAGAGCTATGTCTGGCTTTTCACTACAGCATTTCTACAGCCTATAGGGGTGTCAATCGGAAGGTGGCTGGTAAGAACACTTGCTGCTGTCGTTGGTGCTCAGGGGCAAGTTTTTGAATAAAGGACATGCATTAGACTTCTGATTTCTTGATAGAGTTTAATAGGTCAACAAGAACAGTAAGAGTGACAATGAGAAACAAGCAGGAAGAGCTTGGTTGGCCAAGATGGGGCTCTGTCCTTTATCTGCCACACTACCCACTTTATTTTCCTGATGTCTTTACAGATCTCTGGAGCATCATTGTTTGGGTGTGCTGCTCCTGCCTGTTTCTGGGTATCATACTATTTCTAGGAATTCACACAATAAGCAGGTTTTGGAGGAACACCAGGTTGTTCCCAGACTTCCCTTTCTCTGGTCATTTCTCAGAATTCAGGTCAGTTTCCATCTGTAGGTCTTCCTGTCACCTGTTTCCAGATCTTGGCTTTGGTATTCTCCATGGGACACATGGACATTGTCACGGGGCCACCCCCTGGCTTAAATCACTTCTTATCTCATCGTGGAAGGGAGCCAGCTCCTCCTTTACAGCAGAAGGGATTGCTATTGAGTCAGGAGACCTGCAGCAACTTCCCAACGATCTACTCTTCGGGAAGAAGTTAAGTTTTTGTTTTTGTTTTTAAGATTTTATTTATTTATTTGACAGACAGAGATCATAAGTAGGCAGAGAGACAGGCAGAGAGAGTGGGGGGAGGCAGGCTCCCTGCTGAGCAGAGAGCCCGATGCGGGGCTCCATCCCAGGACCCTGACATCATGACCTGAGCCGAAAGCAGAGGCTTTAACCCACTGAGCCACCCAGGCACCCCAAGAAGTTAAGTCTTTAATAAAGAAAACAAAGACACAACTGAAAGGCAGGAGACAGAACGGTGTTTATGTTAGAAATGGATTCCAATATAAAACAAATCTGTTGGTACCATGGTGTTACTCGGGGGGAAAAAATGATCCTCTTGCCTAGAGGTGGCAGAGAGAAGCCTCTCAGAGTCAGATCTCAGATGGGATGGAAGACAAGGTGTGGAAGAAACCAGCCGAGGTTTCTAGTTAAAAAGGTGACCTTGTTTCCAAGATTTTTGACAATGGTGTTCTGGTTCATAATCTCTCATCTCACTGCCCCAACCCTGCCATTTCTGCCTGGAAGCTGCATTTCTGGCACAAAGTTGTTCTCAGCTTCTGGAGCCCAACTACTCATTCGAAAATACCCCTTTCTCCCTGTCCCCCACCCCCTGCTTGTGCATGTGCCTGTGCACGTGCTCTCTCTCTCTCTCTCAAATACATAAATATATTTTATTTATTTATTATAAATACATATTTAAATGGCATAACGTCCATTGTTCACATTAGATTCAGAAAATACAAAAAAAGTCAATAATCCTACACTCAGTTATTTTTATATTTTGCTCATTTAAACATCATTGAGATCCCATTAGGAACTTAGTCGTATTTTCAATCATTATGCTTTTGTGAATCACCATGCTAGAATCTAGAAGGTTCTTCCTCAACACAATTTTTATGGCAGCCTAACAGTCCAGACTAAGAACGTACAAGAATTAATTTAGCCAGCACCCTACTCTTGGACATTCAGTGGGTCTCCGATGTTCCTATCACACCCCCTTTGCTTCTTTTGCTTCAACTTATGAGCATGGGGTGAAGATAAGGAACAGAGCAGATACACGTGTGTGTGAGATCAGGTGTGTAAAGGCCCCGGGACCAGGCATTCCCCCACAGCCTCACCACACAGCCACCTGCCAAGAGTGGCCTCCACCGAGCATGCTGGGAGTTTGACTTTCCTTCTCTGAGACCAAGCCCAGGACCATCATCTGGACCAGCCAACTTGGCCATCTATCGCTGGAAGGACTGCTGTCAGAACATGGGAGATGACTGATTTAGTCAACAGCAATGTCCCTTCCTTCCCAGCTCTGCCCTTCTCTCAGAGGTAGAGCGAGACAGGCAAGTCTCTAAGTTCCCCCCACCCCCGGCACCTCCCCTCCCCCTCAACTCAACCCAAGCAGGACTTGCACTGTGTCTGCTGTTTGCGACTATGACTGCTAGAATCCTCTTTACTCCCCCAGTGCTTGGCAGAGTTCTGGGCACCGAGCAGGCACTCAAAACACTTATTGCTCTTCATTTGCTAAGATGAAAAAGAATTAAAGCTGATTTTTTTTTTTTTTTTTTTTTTTTACGAACACCCTGGAAAAAAACAGCAAGCACCATGACCTTTGGTGGTCCAACAATTTCTGCAGGCCATTGATATCGTTCACAGTTGTGCAACCCTCTCTTGAAAGTGTCTTCAGAGCCAAATGACAAACTGCACAGCAGAACAAACGTGTTGACTTTCAGCAAAAGCTCCTTTCTGACCACTGCAGCGTTACTCACTTTGATGACCCGATGTGGCTCTGCACGATGACTGGCCAGGATTCTCAAAGCTCGGGTTGAAGAATTTGCTGGCATGTGTCAGCTATGTTGCTGCAGGGCTTTTCGGGAATTCCCCAAATGCTCTGAGCTCTGGCCACACAGCTGAAATCCTGGGGAACTTCTGGGCCAATCTTCCGGGAAGGGGCCAGGTCCGTGCACCTGGAATCCTTTGGGAGGACTTTGTGCCAAGACACACACCATTGCCTGGGACTTAAAAGCCAACTTCTGCCATCCCCAAAATAGCCCACCCCTGCTTTCTGCACAGGCTCTTCACTCTATGAAGTGGGAATAGAATTGAAAGGGCAATCACTCTGTCTTAGGTGGACTAAATAAGACAGGGCAAAGACACCCAGCTGGGGAAGGCAGACATGCAGGCTCATTACTCTAAATGAAACCCAGAGGGAAGCGTCTGAGAAACTCCCTAGGAAGGACTGCTCTAACAGGAAGTGGCTTCTTAGTATTTTGTTAGGGCAGAAAATGCCTCTCTAATTTAAAGCTTCCTGACTTTTGATAAAAACCATCTTTAAGAAAATCACAAGAGAGGAATAATATAGAGTAGCCCCAGCTACTCTAAGTGGTATGTTTGTGATAAGAACTAAGTTTTTTTCTTCCTCAGTGAAGGCTCCAATAGATGAAAGCCACAGAGGGCATTTGCCAGATGAGTCCAACTCATCTTCTTGTAAAAAAAAAAAAAAAAATCCCTTAGTGGCCACAGTCCACAGACAAATCATGCAAACATAGAGCACCGTGTGTGTGAGCACGTCGGTGTGGCTGGGCCCCATTCCAAAGAGTCATTCATGTCTGAGGCTGTGGGTTTAAAAATCCACACTGGGTCCAGCGGCCCCCCACCCCCCCACCAAAAGCACTTTCCTTTGGCTTTTTCCTGGAACTCAGTGTGAGCATGAAGAAAGTCTTGGAAGAAATGATCTAAACCCATAATATATTGGTCTATTCCAACCAACCCCCCTATTACCCAGCCTAAGAATATACACTGGACTCTGTTTCTGGAACTCCACAAAGTTCCCAAAAGAGGATTCACTTCTGCCGAAAATGTCTATCACTTCTGCTCCCTTGCTTGCCCCTCCTCTTCCAGTGAATATCTCTTACTCAAGACTAAAGAAACTTCAAGATGAGACAGCCACACACTCCTCCTTAGATAAGAGCCACTTGGGAAATTAACCTCGTGCCCAGTTCTCTGTGACCTGTGACAGTCTTCACCTCTTTCCTACAGTAAAGGAGCCAATGAAGATGAAAACAGTTCTCTTATTGTTCTCTTTTTAACAGTCATGAGAGAGTATCAGCCCCCACCATCATTGTCCTCAAGGAGATGGGTTGGGTTAGGCTGCCAAGAATAAAAAGGTGTGTGTGTGTGTGTGTGTGTGTGTACATGTGTGCATGTACATTTATTTATGTGTGAGAGTCCGGAGGCCACAGGCATGGCTTCCGTGTTACTTTTCAGGGCATCCTTTGGGCTGATAATAGTGGTGTGTGTGTGTTGGGGGTGGGGGTTGCTGTTCCTAACCAGAAACTATCCAACGTCCTCTTCCTAATAAGGTCTGCACACCCAGTAATAGCTGGGGGTGCCACCATCTCCTCAATTTCCATCAGCCAGAAAGCATAAAACAGGCACAGTGTTCTAGAGAGAATTTAAACCTAGACCCCAGGTCCTGTCCTACTTGACCTCATCATAAGGTCAAAGGCTATGCAATCTACAGGGAGAGATTTGTTGACAAGGATCTAATCAGAACATATGACCAGAGCCATGGGAGTTGGAAACCAGTTGAGTTCCTCAGATGTTCATTGAATGTCTAAGTATCGGGCCCTGCGTTGGGTGCTGGGTACTGAGAACTAATAAGACAAGGGGCCTACCCAAAGGCATTTCACAGCTTGATCCAGCAGATGGGCACAAGCACATAATCAGGACATCGGTGCTAACAGAACAAGCCTGGGGTCATGTAGACTAACCCCGGGGCTGGAGAAAAACTTCCTGGAGGGAGTCACATCTGAGTTCATACCCAAATGATGAGTCAGACCTGGCCCGGGGATGACCACTGAGAGGAGCATTCCGGGAAGAGGCGGGGATATAAATAAAGGTATGAACACTTGAGATAAATATATGTAGCTTGGATTTACGGGAGTGTCGCACATGAGGTGAAGAAACACGGAGCCCATGAGGTGGACAAACAGGTCAGAGCAGAGGTGAGCAGGATCAGATTTGCAAATCTAGGGTGTTGTTGAGACTGAACTGTAGCAGGTAGGATTAAAGAGGCAAAGAAGAAAGGGGGCCAGACAGTGTACTATGGGAATATTCTAGGTGATAAAGCTACTCAGGTCCAGCTGGATACAGGCCATTGTCAATGGGGCTTGTAAATTCCTACATGATTTTGGATGTTTCTAGATTAAGGAATCAAGTTGGTAAGGGTGTCTACTGCCTTGGGGAAGAAACTACCCAGGCAGCATGATGCATGGCACCTGTTAACCTAAAACTGCACAGAATCCAACCACATCTATTACTCACCCACAAAGGTTGATTCAACTAGTGTGTAGGAGAGAAAGATCTGTTCACAAGGTCTATTACTAATTAGCCAACAAAGGCATCATCCACATCCAGGAAATAGATGTGTCCATGAACCCAGAAGTTTGCAGAGTCCCGTGTTTTGAATGGAGTATTTTTATGGATATTTCATCATATAGGCATCATGGATTATTAATTCAATCTCTAGTAACCTCCTCCCATCCCCCACAACGTTCCAGAGGATAGAAGGTGGGGCTGACAATTCCAAGTTTCTATTCATGGTTTGGTATTTCTGGTGACCAGCCCCCATCCTGAAGCTATTCAGGAGCCCATCAAGAGTCATCTCACTAGAACAAAAGATACTCTTATCATCCAGAAAATGCCAAGGGATTTAGAAGCTCTATGCCAAGAACCAGGTGGCACAGAACAATATATATATATTTTCTATTAACTCACAAACATCCTAAGTATTTTCCCCTGTAATATTGACCTTATCTTTTCATCTCTATTCTTACCACTTCGTCAAAGAAGGCCAATTTTTCCCCCAAGAAACTGATGTGTGTGTGTGTGTGCATGTTTGTAAAGCAAACATGTAACAAGGAATAAGTGTTTATAGTCATATCAACCAATCCATAGGCGCAAGAAAAACTCTATTCCTTGGTCAGTTTGGTAGAGAAATGGGGACATTGATACAACAAGGAGTCCAAGGCACTTTATCTGAAGAAATCCTCTTTTGTTCTGAGAAGACAAGAAAAACAACCACCATGGGAGTTGTCTATCCAAACCAAAAAGTGACCTGACTTGTCAGTTTTGTTTAATCAAGAGGTGCCCTATACACATGGCCCACACACCCGTGCTTAGCAGGAAATGTTCCCTTCATCATGATTCTTTAGTAACCTCCAACATAGGACCAAGAAACTTTGACTATGCTACCCAACCAGCACTGTAGAAAGGACAGCATCCCAGGGATTTTGCTCATGACAGAGGCAGGGAGAGATCTAGTGAGTCACCAAGCATGCTGCCATTTTAAATCCTAAAGAAATCCCCCTTGTCATCATGGCAAAGTGGCCATTTCCTGCTTGCAGGCCAAAACCCTGCTCTGTGCTCTGCCATTCATCATTTGGGTGTTGGTGTCAGAGACTTGTAAGGAAGTGACAGGTGTTTTTCAATGATGGAATCTTAAACATAGGGCCTTGCAAAGTTTAAAAAAATCGGTATAGAATTCAAAAACTCAATCACTATATTGTACACCCAAGACTAGTATCACACCAGATATTAACTAATGGAATTTAAATAAAAACTTTTAAAAAGAAAAAATTGAAAATTCATTCAAATTTTCTCTTTTCTTGAGCATTTTGTATCTAGGGGCTTTGTGTGTATCAGCCATCATGTAGGGGTTTAAAAGCTATTCACCCATTTTTCCCTCATGAAAGCCCTACAGCAATGATACTATCATTCTGCCCATTTTATGGACCAGGAAACTGAGTACTAGAAGAGGTAAGGCCCTTGCTAAGGCCACATATTTAGGCAGCAATGAAGCAGGCATTCAGTTAAGACTGCAGACCAGGAGTTGGACCAGGCCTTGGTTTGTCTGCTGCCTCTGCCCTTCACCAGGTATCACCTTGAAAAAGTGCTCCATTATCTCTGTTTTTTCAGGGGGGTAACTGGATAATTACATTCACCTCATTGGTCTTTTGTCAGGACTGGAGGAGTCCATGCATGTAAGGGGAACAGCATGGAGGCTGGGACCCCAATGTTAACCCCCAATATATCAGCTACCACTACTACCATTTCTAGCTGGCCTCCCCAGTATGCCCAGTTTAATCATTAAGTAGCTAAATTCCTGCTGCCACACCACTGGACCTCCAACCGGCACCTGTCCCAGTGAAATCTGTCCCCTGTGACTCCCTCTACGGGCTTGTATGTGAACCACTGCCTGTTTCCTCTCCCATGGCCAACATGGCCCAGCTCAGCCATCACATAGGGCTGCTGGAGGTGTCTTAGCATCAGCTGACCTGGGGGGACCAGCCCTTTGAAAAACCTAACCAAGGTTATGTTCCAAAGGCTGTTTTGGGGGGGTTACATTGGCTCAAAACTCAACCTACAAATTTGATAAACTCTTTTCAGCAGCTGAAGCTGCTCCAAGATGACTCCCATGACCCTCCAATGTAATTTCCTGCTCCCTAGATAGCCTATATTTTAAGTAAATGCATGCCCCCCAAACTCCCCAAGTTTCTTGAGAATCCATCCAGCCATTTTCAGATGACCACAACATATTTCATTTGTATAATTTTTATTATTTGTATAAACACATAAGTTGAGTAAACATATATTACAGACACTTCTCATAGAAGTTACTGATGTTTTTAAATCAAGAGGCATATGGAGGACAGATTCAGTAACTATTTTCTACCACTTCATTTTGATGAGACCTGGTAGACTTGACCTGAGGTCTGATGCTTGACCACTCTGATCCTCGGGCTTTTCTTCTGTCTGGTGGAAATGGCAACTGTAATTCTGCAGATTTACTGAAGGCTTACTATGTGTCTTGTTTCATGGTACTGTTCCAAACCTTGTCAATTTTATTAGTAGTATTAGTACAGAAGAACAGAGAGCTAGTGACAGAATCCTGCTTAAAAATTCCATAGTGAAAAAAAAATTCCATAGTGAAATTTATAAAGACCCTACATTAGTTCTACCAAATCCAACTACTTAAAAATAATACCTTTTTCTCACCATAGGTATGTTTTTCTTCTCATTTTATTTCACTGTAATTATCTGTACTCACTCTCTTTAAAAGTAGCACTCCCCTTACTGGTTGACTCCAAAGTACTTAGAGAAAAACAAGAAATTGATGTTCTTCCAAGCAGTGAATTTTGGAAAAAAATAATGGACAATATAAAAATTAAAGAGCATATTTGGCTTGTCTGCCTAAGAGGGAGCAAGTGTCATTTTGAGTTAAATTACTCAATTTTCTACAATCCTTTAAAAAATAAAACTTGTAAATGTAGGCAAATTCAGAGAAATAAAACTATCTACATTTCCACCTCCCAGTGTATGTCTTGCCTATATCAAACTGTCTTCCAACTCTTTATAAAAAATTTAAAGAAAAAATATTCTTCCTCCCTCCCTCCCTTCCTGTCTTCCTTCCTTCCTTCCTCCCTCCCTCCTTTCCTTCCTTCCTTCTTTCCCTTCCCTTCACTTCCTTCCTGGAGAGGGGGTGGCTGGACAGAGCAAGAGAGAGAGTCTTAAGCAGTCTCCATATCCAGCAGGGAGCCCGATGTAGGGCTCGTTCTCAGAGATCACCCTGAGATCATGACCTAAGCCAAAATCAAGTCCCACACTACACCGACTGAGCACCCAGGGGCCAGGAAAAAATATTCCTTTTAAATTTAAACTCATAGTCATCATTAAGAAGAATTCAAACCATACAGGAAAAATCATATTCAAAGATGAAAGTGTAATAAGATTCCTTCCAGAACTGGCCACCATGAATCCTAGGGAAGCCACTTAGCTTCGTGCTGAAGAGCAGGACTCAGGAGCCAGTCTGGCTGCTTTCTGATGACTCCTGGTCCCCTCTGTGTGTTTGTCTGTGGAAACACCCATGTCTCCGTTTTCTCATCTAAAATGCCAGGGTGAGAATATAGAGGCTAATCTACATTAGAACACCTAGAATTTTGTTTGACATGCACAAAATGTTAGCTATGATTACTCTTGTTATTGTCATAATTATTACAATAGGCATCTTTCTATCTGGACTCAGAGCAGGAAGGATCACTAGCTAGTCAGAAATACTATTATGAACATGAACATGGGACCATTCTCTAGATTCTAGATTTGCTAAAATTAATATGTTTAATTTTTTTGTGCTCAAGTTGAATTTCAAAGCAAGAGGACTAATTAATGGGAAACGTTTTATTGAAATAAATGCCTCTTTCCCATAAAAAGTGTTAATTCCAAAAAGATAGCTCTAAAGTAAAAAATGGAGGTTAACGGGAAGAAACAAATAAAAGTGGGAGCCATTTAAAAAATAATCTTCATGCCTTAATTTTTAGCCTATTAGCATTTCTGTGAAGATTTTCCTTGTCACTAACAAATTCTTGTTACTTTAGGTCATTTTAAAAATGATGTTCACGTGGATAATGGTCACAATTAGATCTGTACCTATAATTCTTAAAATTATTGATGTGTTTACATTGATTCTGTGTTCACTTTATACATTTCTCCATTCTGATCTGTTTTCCTTTTTTAACCTCTTAGCTGGATATCACTCAAACAGGATTTTCCTGCAGTTGTTTTGTTTTTAATTTCCAAAATGGCTAGTGTATATTCTTTGAATTCTTGACAGGATCTCCTTATTACCTTTAGGTTATAATGGCAACTTGGTGATGCATAACATTTTGGGATAATTCTTTTATTGTTCTGGCACAGAATATTATTGTAGAAAACTCTGAAGCCAGCTAACTTTTTTTTTTTTTTGCCTTGTAAAAAAGACTTTTACTTTTTCACTCCTTGCTTAGGTTCACAAAATAAATCTATTTATAAAGCTCAACAGCTCAATTGGGATAGGCCTCAGTATTAAGAGTTCTGGAGCTTTTGGACAAATATATATAATTATTGCTTATTTGGGGAAAATTTTCTTGTATTACATGCTATCTTGTTTGTATATACTTTTTTTCCATTTGTCAGACATGAATCATTTCTATATTAATCTAGCTGAATAATTTCTATATTAATGTATCAGTTTCTCTCCTATTTTAAAAGTTTATTCATTCATTAATTTATATATTTGTTTATCTTTAAAAGAATTTATTCTTTAGAGTAGTTTTAGGATCACAGCAAAATTGAGAGGAAGGTACAGAGAATTTCTATATACTCTCCCCCAAACAGACATATATAGTCTCCCCCATGATCAACATCCCTCCAGAGAGATGTATTTGTTACAGTTAATGAAACTACATTATGACACAGAGTCCATAGCTTAAATTAGGGGGTTCTACATTCTAGGGGTTTGATCAAATGTATAAAAGCATGTATCTACCATCAGAGTATCATACAGAGTTCTTTCACTGACCTAACAATCTGTGCTCCCTCTATTCATCCTTCCCTCCCTTCTAATTCCTGGCAACCACTGATTGTGTGTGTGTGTGTGTGTGTGTGTGTGTGTGTGTGTGTGTGTGTGTGTTTTGTTTTACTGTCTCTATGGTTTTGCCTTTTCCAGAAAGTCATATAGCTGGAATCACATAGTATGTAGCCTTATCAGATTGGTCTCTTTCACTTAATAACAAGAATTGAAAGTTCCTCTATGTATTTTCATGGCTTGACAGGTCATCTGATTGTTGTGTTGATTAATATTCTATTGCATGGATGTACCACTTTATTTCTCCATTCACCTGCATAAGGACATCTTGGTTACTTCCAAATGTTGGCAATGATGAATAAAATCACTGTAAATGTCCTTGTCAAGGTCTTTGTGTGAACATAACTTTTCAAATCCTTTGGGAAAATTACTGGGGATTTCTGGATGCTATGTAAGAGTAAGTTCAACTTTGTAAGAACCTCCAAACCATCTT
>ML107227.1:12042-27330 GCA_003697995.1 Taxidea taxus jeffersonii
TTCTCCTTGACTTTTGAAAGAGAATATTGCAAGGACACAGAACTGTCAGTTGGCAGGGGTTTTCCTCTTACCACTTTAAATATTTCATTCCATACTCTTCTTGCTTGCATGGTTTCTGAGAAATCAGAAGTAATTCTTACTTTTGTTCCTCTGTAGGTAAGGAGTCTTTTCCCTTTGGCTTATCTTTGATTTTATCTTTGATTTTCTGTAGTTTGAATTAGGTATGCTTTGGTATAGTTTGGGTTTTTCTGTTGTTATTTCAGTTTTTGGGGGGAGCCATTTATCATTCTTGGTGTTCTTTGAGCTCCTTGGATCTGTAGCTTGGTGCATCATACTAATTTGGGAGAAATTCTCAGTCTTTGTTGTATCAAATATTTATCTTGCTCCTTTCTTTCTTACCCTCTCATTTTCTCATCACATTTAGGTAATACCTTTTGCAGTTGTCCCACACATCTTGCATATTCTGCTGTATATTCTGTTTCTGGGTTTTTTGTTGTTGTTGTCCTTTGTTTCTGTTTTGCTGTTGTTGTTGTTTGGTTGGTTGGTTCTGTTTTTGGTTTTTTGCCTTTTTTTTTTTCTTTCCAGTTCTGGAGGTTTCTAATGATAGATCCTCAAGTTCAGAGTCACTTTCTTCAGCCACATCCAGACTGCTAATAAACTCATCAAAGGAATTTTTTTTTCTCTCTGTTCAATGCTGGTTTTTTAAAAGATTTTATTTGTTTATTTGTCAGAGACAGAGAGAGGGCATAAGCAGGGGGAGTGGCAGGCAGATGGAGAAGAAGTCTTCCTGCTAAGCAAAGAGCCCAACACAGGACTCAATCCCAGGACCCTGAGATCATGACCAGAGCCGAAGGCAGATGCTTAACTGACTAAGCCACCCAGGCACCCATTACAGTGTTTTGTGTTTTTGTTGTTGTTGTTTTTTAAATCTCTAGCATTTCTTAAGATTTTCATCTCTCTGTGTATAATGCCCCTCTGTTCTCATAGGCTGTCTGCTTTATCCATCAAATCCCTTAGCATATGAATCATAGTTGTTTTAAATTCCTAGTCTAACAATTCCAACGTCCCTGCCATGTGTGGTTCTGAAGCTTGCTCTCTCTCTTCAAACTGTGTTTGTACATTTTGCCCTTTGGTATGCCTGGTAACTGTGTCTTGATAGCCAGAGATGATGTACCAGGTAAAAGGAACCACTGGCAAGAGGCCTTTAGTAAAGTGGTGATGAGGGGTGGGGGGAGGGGAAGTATTCTGAATCCTCAGTCTGTTACTGGGCCTGTACTTATGGACCTTGGACCTCACGAATATTTCTCCGGCCCCCTCCTTAGGTGGCACAAGATGGCTCTAGTGGCCTGGAGTTGAAGGGTCCACCTCCCCTCAGCTCAGGTAAGCTCTGATAAAACCCCAGCATGTTAAGCTCTGGTTAACAACCTCCTCCTGAGAGCAGATCTTTTGAATAACAGATGCCCTGGCATATTTTAAAGGGTTCCTTTCTCTCTCCCTGGCAGAAGCATGGGGGGATTTTCCCCCTCAATATTCCCTGTGAGGGGCACCTGGGTGGCTCAGCTGGGTGAGTGTCTGATTTTTGGCTTTGGCTCAGGTCATGATCTCAGGGTCCTGGGACTGAGCCCCTGTCTGGCTCCCTGCTCAGCAGAGAATCTGCTGGAGAGGTTCTCTCTCTCCTTCGCCCTCCTCCCCTGCGGCTCCCCCTGCTTGTGCTCGCTCGCTCTCTCAAATACATACATACATACAACATATCTATATCTTTATATCAGCTCTATCTGTGTCTATATTCGCTGTGAGAACCTGGTCAAGCTCCTGGAGGTAAAAGTCACAGAAACATGAAGACCACCCTGTGACAGGGGCCCCCTGGGATTTTGAACTGACTTGTCCACACTGAGCCTCCAGCAATTCATCGAGGACTGCTCCGGTTTCCCTCCCAGCCCTGGTTCCTGCCGTAGTTTCTCCTCTAGGGAGTTGGGATTCTCCCTATTTGCCAGCTGGTATCTTCAGCCTGTGACCTCACTTCTCTTCCAACAGTTAAGAGCTGTCGATTTTTCAGTTGGCTGTTTTTCCACTTGTTGGGATAGCAGGGCCACTTCCACGCTCCTCACGCTAGGAATTGGAAATGGAAAGCTCCTCAGGCGCAAGAACCGGAAACGGAAGGCTCTTCAGGCGCAGAACCGGAAACGGAAAGCTCCTCAGGCGCAGAACCGGAAATGGAAAGCTCCTCAGGCGCAAAACCGGAAACCGAAAGCCTCTTCCAGTATTTTACTCTCTTAGCTTTAGTGGTCTGCATTGTCTGTGATTCTATCAGGTCTTTTCTCCACACCACTAATTTGATTTTCAGACTCCTCACAGTTGTTTGGTGTTCCAAATTTATTTCCTTTTTTTTTTTTTTTTTTAAGATTTTATTGATTTCTTTGGAGAGAGAGCTGCGAGCAGGGAGGGACAGAGAGGGAAGGAGAAAGAATGGGAAGCGGACTCTGCACTGAGTGTGGAGCATGACATGGGGCTCAATCCCATCACTGCCACAAAATCATGACCTGAGCCAAATCAAGGGTTGGATGCCTAGCTAATAACTGCATCACCCAGGGACCCTTAATTTATTTACTTTTAAAATTTATTTCCATTTTCTTATTCAGGCCTAATGTATATACAGTAAATGTACCCTTTTAAAGGTAGAATTCTGCATCTCACAAACCGTAAGGTAACTATCGCCACAATCAAGTTATAAAACATCCCATAACCCTTCACATGTGCCCCTGCTTCTTGGTAGTTAGCGTCACCCTCCTCCACAGGCCTTGGCAACCGCTGATCTCCTTTCCATTGCTATAGTGCTTTTTCCAGAAGGTTATATAAATGGAATCATACAGTATGCAGACTTCGGCTTTTTTTTCATTTGGCCTGATACATTTGAGATTCACCTTGCATGTATCAGTCACTTGTTCCTTTTCATTAATGAGTACTACTGAATTTTATGGCTGTTCTCCTTGATACATCTACTCTCCAGTTGAGGGACATCTGGGTTTTTCCAGTCTGGGGCAATTACAAATAAAGCTTCTATAAACATTCATGTGTAGATTTTGTGTGCACATAGGTTTTCACTTTATTTAGGTAAATCTGTAGCCCATTTAAAATTGAGCTGTTTGTTTCCCAGTGTCCATAGTCTCTCATGGTTCATCTCCCCCTCTGATTTTCCCACCCTTTCATTTTTCCCTTCTAATGTCCTCCATGCAATTCCTTATGTTCCACATGAGTGAAACCATATGACAATTGTCTTTCTCTGGCTGACTTATTTCACTTAATATAATCCCCTCCAGTTCCATCCACATTGATGCAAATGGTGGGTATTCCTATGGACTTCAGGGAAAGAAACTGAGGGTTTCAGAGGGGAGGGGGATGGAAGGATGAGTTAGTCCAGCAATGGGTATTAAGGAGGGCATGAATTCCAATAAGCACTGAGTGTTACATTAATGCATCATGGAACACTACATCAAAAACTAATGAAAGTACTGTATGGTGGCTAACATAACATAACAAAAAAAGTTGTTTTCTTACTATCGAGTTTTGAGTAGTCTTTGCATATTCTGGATACAAGTCCTTTTCAGATATGTGATTTGCAACTATTTTCTCCTAGTCTGGAGCTTCCCTTTTCATTTCTAAAATCTAATTTATATTTGAGTTCAGTAATAACTGTTTTAGCTTGTGCCCTTATATCTGGAAGTTATCTTTTTTAAAAAATCTAACTGTTTTATCATTTCATCTGGAACAAACCTGAATTTTTATTCTTACTAAATTGCTCTGCATAGCATAAAGTGGTTGCTAAAAATGGTCTTCCGTTCCATTGTTTCTTCTTGTTGGGCATCCTCTTATTTTTACATATCATGGTGCTTTGGTTTTTTTGTTTGTTTGTTTTTCTTTTTGTCTTTTGTACACCCCACCCCCACAAAGTACTTTTTCACCTGAAAGACCAGATTGATTTGCCTGACATAATGTATTTTCCATCTGACTCATGTTTGCCTAGTCCTGATCAGGCATTTGTTTGCTCTTGGTGATGTGTGGGCTGCTATCTTCCCACTGAGCTGTGATTTACCAATGAATGGCTATCTCCTGTTCCACCCACCAGTTTCCTCTACCCTCATTAAATGTTGGAGAGCAGGGAATGTTCCAGGGATGCTGCTGTTCCTTTTCTTCTTTTTAAAAGAATGCCTCCACTCTGCTCTTCTTTCAAACATCTGTGGAATATTCTTGACCAGAACTCATGTCATCTGGATGGGGTGGGATTAGGGGTGGTCCCACTCCCACTGGGAATACTTCTAATCCCTTATGTAGTTTTCATGTCCACTATCTGGCTAAAGAGAGTCTCTCTGTTGCGCATGTTTCTTGTTTCTTCCACTTTTTATCCAGCAGCCATTTCTACTTTTCTCTTATGTAAAGGAAATTTAGAGATCCTCTTCTTTGAAGACCTGGATACACAGTGAGAATGTTCGAGTCTTGGCCAACTCAGCACTGTGGGTTCCAAGAGCTTGGAGAGGCTGTTAGGAATAGCACCCCCACCCCCTGAAGTCTCTGCTACCTTCCATTTCCCTCCTTGACCATCAAGCTTTGGACTTTAAGGTTCTAGCTCAAATCCTTTATTCAGTTCATTACTGTTGGGTAAAACTTCATGATTTTTCTTAGGATTTTTTCATTCCTTTTGTTAGACTTGGGGCCAAAAAGTTTGGTTATGCCCTTTCAATTCATTCATGACTTCCACAGTTTTTTTTAAGATTTTATTTATTTATTTGACACAGAGAGATCATAAGCAGGCAGAGAGAGAGGCAGAAGCAGGCTGCCTGCTGAGCAGAGAGCCCCATGTGGGACTCGATCCCAGGACACTGGGATCATGACCTGAGCCGAAGGCAGAGGCTTAACCCACTGAGCCACACATGTGCCCCCACAGTTTTATTTTATGGTAAGTTTCCTCCTCCAGGAAGTGTTCTCTGATTCCACTGAGTGTCCCAATCTCTCCTCTGTTTTTGCACAGAGCTGGCATTAACGACTAATATTTTTTTCTAATGGTTAAATTAGAATACTTCTTTATCTGCTAGAAATAGCCACTGTGCTAACCCCCTTCAAGAGATTATCAGAATCCTTCCATAGTCATGACTGCCCTGGTCTCTCCTCCTAGAAGTCTTCCATCTCACCTGCCATTGAGCCAGCTACTAAAAGCTTGATGTTTGGATCATCACGGGGCTTCCAGAGCCCTATATCAGCATTGCTGACCACTGGTGGACATGCACAGGTTGGTTGTTGCCCAAGCCAACCACATGCTAAACATGCTTAATGTCCCTTCTACCTGGGTTTATCTTTTCCATGGTCATTTTTTACAGAATTCTGAGTTTGCTTCTCTGCCTGTCTTCTTGGGGTCTAAAATACAAATTCTTTTTTTTTTAAGATTTTATTTATTTATTTGTTAGAGAGAGAGAGAGAGAGAGAGAGAGCACAGGCAGACAGAGTGGCAGGCAGAGGCAGAGGGAGAAGCAGGCTCCCTGCCAAGTAAGGAGCCCGATGCGGGACTTGATCCCAGGACGCCGGGATCATGACCTGAGCCAAAGGCAGCTGCTTAACCAACTGAGCCACCCAGGTGTCCCTAGAATACAAATTCTTGATGGTAGCAGAAAATTTTTAAAATTTCTTTTACATGCCACATTACTGCACTTAATCCTTCCCCAAATACTAAGAAGTTGGTATTATCACTCCATTTCACAGATGAAAAACTCAAGACTCAGTGGGTTTTAGCAACCTGTGCAAGGTTACACTGCTAATTAGAGCAAAAGAAAGAAGAAACTAACTAACTAACTAAATTCAGCCACCCTGCAGAAGTTGCCTAGGATAGATATTTCCAGTGGAAATTCTTTATAACTAGCATTTTGGAATAGGAACAATATGATAACTGAGGTGATATTAAGCTCTTATAACATGCCTGCACTTGAAGTTCTTTTGAGGACAAGGACCATATTTCCTTAAATCTAAATGTCCCTTATAGCATAGCAGAATGTGTGGTTCCTAGTTGGCCCAAATGAATGATTGTAAAAATAAGGCAGGAAATGGTGAATGAATGTATTAATTAATTAATCAGTTTGTTAAGTACTGTTTCATTAAGTACATTAAGAAGACATGATTGGGGATGTGCAAAAACAGCATAGAATAAGAGGCAGTATATGTAATGCTTAAGAGATGAACTTCAGAGTGCGCCTGGGTGGCTCAGTCAGCTAAGCATCTAGCTCTCAGCTTCAGCTCAGGTCATAATCTCAGGGACCCTGGGATCCAGGGTTTGTTTGGGATCCAGGGATGCAGGATTGCTCACCATTGTATTGGCTTGTAATCACTATTTATCTAGTGTGGATATTAATCAGTTACAACCAACCAGTAGCCCTAACTTTCCCCAGACCACTGCTGTCATTTTACTTTATTCAGCAGATTTTTGAGAGTACAGAACTTTTCAGTATTTTTGTGGTCAGCCTCCCACTTTTTTCCCTGGTTTAAAAAAAAAATGAGATAAATGATGACTTTGAAGTATTCTTCCAAATTCTATTCCAATAACTGTATAGTCTTGACTTTCATAATCAGACTCTTAACCCATCAATATGCTTGTGTTTCTGTATGTGTAATGCATAGTAGATGTCTAACTATATTTTCTCATTTGTTTCAACTGCATGTGTAAATTCTTTTCTTAGAAACAGCACAAAACTTTCAACCAAAAACATGTTTGGACTTTCTCTAACAAGAGAATTCCTTAGTGTAGCTAAACACAGAAGTGTTCTTTAAGAAGGCATAACTAATCTGTAATTCTCTATTTCTAATAACCAATAACTAATCTGTTTCCTCTATTTCCAACATCTAATACTTATCTCTTTAAAACTTGACTTATTATTATATCAGCCAGGGCTTAGTACCATGTTCCACAGCAGAAGAGATAATGGGACTTGTGACATTCCTCACATTAGGGGGAAGGCTTCTGTTATCCTATCAGTGCATAGGATATTTGCAGTAGCTTGCCAATTAATAACCTTCATCCAGTTAAGAAAGTTCTATTCAATTCCTATAAGCACTCTGAAATAAGAGAGTCCTAACCCCAGTTTCCTGTGAAGCAGACACCTACATTGGTCTCTAAAAATGGGAGGTTGGAACAGCTCTCCCATAACTGTTCAATGAATGACCTGTTCCCTGTGTAGGACTTAATCTTTACTGCCTCCTGAATTCTGAGATTGGAATTAGTCTGCTATTCTGCTGGACGGCTTCTCTCCCACCTTCTGGGACTGGTGTGTCTCCCCTTTTCTGTGAATAGGAGCCAATCCTCACCTTTGTAGCTTCAGACTGCCCCACTGTGGGCACATATCTCACACTTCCCAGTGTGGCTGTGTGTTTATTTTGACTCCTAGGTTGCTCCCACAACAAAGGATGGGACATGGTATAAGTGTTCCATGACTTGTTTTGTTTTGTTTGTTTTTTAGAGCGGGAAAGAGAGTGAGAGTGTGTGTACAAAAGCAGGGCAGAGGAAGAGGGTGTGGGGCAGGGCAGAGGAAGAGGGAGCAGGAGAGAGGGAATCTCAAGAAGGCTCCATGCCCAGTGCAGAGTAAAAGCGGGGCTCCATCCCAAGACCCTGAGATCATGACCTGAGCCAAAATCAGAAGCTGGCTGCTTAACCAACTGAGTCACCAAGGAACTCCCTTTTTTTTTTTAACCTAAGCATGAATCTTAGAGATTTAAGTATATGAGAACCTCCCTTGTTCTTTTTAACACCTACACAGTATTCTCTTGCTTAGCTGTTGCATAAATTCATAACACCTGTATCCCACTTGTAGACGATCTTTAGGGTTCCTCCGAACTTTTGTTATTACAAATAATCCTGCCACAAATATCCCTGATAAACATAATTTTACATGTGCAGAGCTCAAGTGAAAAAAATTTATAATGGAATTTCCAGGAGAAAGGGTATATGCATTTTTTAAATTTTGAAAGATATTGCCAGGCTGTCTTCCATACAAGTCATACCTGTCCACGACCTCTCATTTTCCCCTTTGGTTATTCATCTTTGTTAAGACATTGTTTATTATTGTTTATTGTTTATAAACCTCCATATGTTTTGGAAATCAGCTACTTTTTGATTTTTGAATTATATACATGTCCCTGTGTATTTTTTAAAGTTTTGACTATTTTTAGCTATGAGAAATTTCATATTTGTGTGAGGTTGAAATTATCCACATTTCCATCTTGAGATTCTCATTTTTGTGTCCTACTCCAAAAGCTTTTTCCACCCCATGTTTACGTTGAAAATTTCTTTCCTCAACTCTTTTAATACTGTTAAAATTTTACTCTTTAGCACTTCATTTTAATACATCTGGAACTTTTTTCTAATGTAAGCTACAAAGCATAAATCCAACATTTTTAAAAATTTACTTATTTATTTATTTTGAAGATGGGGAGGGCGGAAAGACAGATGGAGAGAATCTCAAGCAGATGCCCTACTGAGCGTGGAGCCCTAGGGGCTCGATCTCATGACCCTGAGATCATGACCTGAGCTGATATCAAGAGTCAGATGCTTCAATCACTGAGCCTTCCAGGCGCCCCAAACCCAACATTTTTTTTTTCATCCTCAGAGGGATACTCAGTTGCCTCGATACACTACTTTATAAGCTTCCAAGCTATGCTAGCCCCTACCTCATCCTGGAGACTAGGTTCTCTCCACTTAGACCACCACACATGCTCATTCTGATTAAATGTGGAGCCTGCTAGTTAGCTCAATGCATGTCTGGTCTAGGGTCTCACTCCTACATCATCAATGTATACTTCCCTCTGGGATGGAGTCTACTGGTATTAAACACATGGTCATATTGCCCATTAAAAAGAGGCAACTTCAGGGGTGCCTGGGTGGCTCAGTCTGTTGAGCCTCTGACTCTTGATTTTGGTTCAGGTCATGATCTCAGTGTCATGGGATCAAGCCCCTTAGGCTGTGCGCTCATCACAGACTCTACTTGGGTTTTTCTCCCCCTGCCCCTCCTCCTGCTCCCCACCCTCTCAAATAAATAGATAAATCATTTTTTAAAACAGAGTCAACTTGAAGGAACTCTCTCCTCCCCCACCCCACCCAAGTACTTCACCTATACAGCCTGACTCCTTGAAAGACGTGGCTATACTCCCTGTCTTCAATTCCTCTCTTCTCTCTGCTCTCTCCCTCACCACTCCATCCATGTCACCAGTCACCTCCACCAGCTAACAGTCTCCAACAGGCAGGTCTTGGTCTCTAGGTTTCTTCATCTATCAAACAGTAGCAAAATCCCTCTTTTGTAGAAGTGTGCCTTTACCCGATTCCAGGGCACATTTCCTTCCTAGATCTCCTTCTCTCACCTGCTGGCCCTTCTCCATCTCCTCTCCCACTTTCTCCTCAACTTCCAGGTGAATTACCTACATTCTCAGGCTGAGTCCTCAGACCTCTTTCCTCTTCTGTCTCTACTCAATCCCTTGGTGATCTGGGCTAGTCTCATGGTCTTAAGCAGCATTTAAATGCTAATGACTTCCAAGGTTCTGTCCCCATCCCAGACCTCAACACTCAAGGCCACACACACATATAATCATCTATTAATCATCTATTCAACATCCCCGCATTGCTGTCTAACAAACATCTCAAATTCACATGTCCAAAAATGAATGTCTCCCTCTAGCTATCAAGCTGGCTCCTTTCATTCTTCTCCACCTAAAGAAATGCCAACTTCACTGCTTCAGTTGTTAAGAAGAAAGCCTGGAAGCCATCCTTGATTTGTCTTTGTCTGATATCTCACATCCCATCAACTAACAAATCTGTTGTCTCTCCTCAAAAAAGTGCATATGCAGTCTTGTGTCCTGGAATATTCTCCCTAGTATCTACTTGACTCATATTCTCACTTCTCCTGATCTCTGCTCAGCATCTCCTGATCACTGACTAGTCTCTAAGAAGGAGCAGCCTCCTGTCCCCAATGCTCCAACCCCTCTTCTCTCCAGAGCAACTGTTTCCCTCTGCATAATTGCTTGTGTCTGTAATTATTTGATTCCAGATCTTAGAAGTAAGCTCCACAAGAGCAAAATGTTCACAGCTGAATTCCTAATACCTAGAGAGTGCCTGGCACAGAGGAGGTGCTCATAATATATATCAATTAATTGAAGGAAGGGATTTGGAAGACAGTTTCTCTTCTGCCCTAAGTGTGTCTGGTATATGTCCTGCCTTCTGCAGAACAGCAAGTAGATGTAGAGTTAGAAGGACCTAACCTTCACAGTTCAGTTAAAGGAGTTCTGGGCCAGAGAAAATAAAACTTACTTCTGGGCCCATAGTTGGCACTAAGCAGGTGCAGGCCCTGGATGGGTCTAATTATCTTGAGTGTCTAAGATTCCCTGCCAAAAGACTGACTTCATCATACCATCACATCTAGTAACCAGAATTTTGTTACAACATGGGGGAGAATGTCTGTTATAAAAGTATACTTACCAATTCTCCCTGACCCTAATCCCCCTTCTGGTTGCACCATCTTGTGAATGGTGCCCCCACTTACCTAGGCACCAAAGCCAGCATTTTATATAACCTTCTATCCAACTTTCTAACATCCTGTAAGTCACCAAACTATATAGAAGCTGCTTCCTGAGCTTATTGCAATTCCATTCACCTGTCCTTTTCCCTGGGATCTTTGTCTAAGACAGCCTCAGTTCTGCAGGCTACTCAGATAGCTTCCTAACTGGTCTCTCATCCTCCAATTGTGCTTACATCCCATTGATTCCTCACCCTGCAATGCAATTATGTTGGAGTCCACCTCCCATCCCCCGACACACACTTTTGCTAAGAAACCATCAAAGGTTCTCCTTCCCCTCAGGGTGGGTTTGGTCTCCTTGGATGAGCACACAAGACCCTCCATGTGGCCATACCTTTCACTAGGCGCATGTCCTGCTCTTAATAACTTATGTTCCTCAAAACCTACGTGTAATTTCATGCCTTGGCATCTCCTCGCATGCCATTTCCTCTTCCTACAGCAGCCCAGCACTCACCCACCTCTCTCTGATGCTCTTCTTTGCTCTCCCACAGCTCCTGTGTTTCTTTCTCTCAAGGCACCTTCTGTGCTGTGGGCGAAGAAATGGCTCCTTCTGTTCCTGGCCCTAGGACCAACCAAAATGGGCACTAGGTAGATTGAAATGTGCCAATGGCAATGAAATGTTTATAAAACACAAAACAGGTATTCTTCAGGTATTATTAATGCAGTGTGAAGCAACTGTCCAGGGGAAAGGTAGCTGGGAAACGTTGGGGCCTTCCCATTTATTGCCATGCTTTGCCTGGTGTGCTTCCAGCCAAAGTCACATTACACATTAAGATTGATCACCTTGTTCATTTTATGACTGCCACTTAACTAAAATATCCCCAGGATACTGTCTGAACACCAGAAGAGTGGTTATTCAGCTTATTTTGGGGAAGCCAAATAGAGATTCATTTCAATTTCACTGTTGGAATAAATACCCTACCTACTGGGCTTTAATTCCAGCTGGAAATGAACCAGGTATCTATGTATTCTCTCATGTTTGCAAGAGAGGAAATTGCCAGCTTTGCCATTTATCCCTTTAGGCTGGCCAGGGACCAGGAAGTCAAAGTACTGGGGCAAATGTACAAAATACACTGAGTACATATCTGGAAAGGGCAAAAACCAAGAGACAGATGCTAAGACCATAAGAGCGATCCACAGCATAGAGCCCTGAAAAGTGCCTCCCAATTTGGTTTTCTTCCAATAGAGCAACACATTAAGTTGGGCTCTTAACCCAAGTGAAAGGTTTTAGATTTATTTCATTGGCAGATGGAAATTAAGTTACAGAAACTCAAAAGGCACAGGCTAGGGTGCATTTAATTTCACTTATTTTTAATTACACAAGAAATACATGAATATATTGTCACTATAAAAATTGAAATAGCACAGATAAAGTTGAAGTCCCTCTTGACCACTCACCATTATATTCATTTCCCCTCTCCAGGAGTTACTGCTACTATCAATTGGAAGTGTGTCATCAGACATGCACGTGTGTGAGTGTGCACACACATAGAGATATTAAAATCTGAGGCTATTGGCTGAGGCCCCCAAATAATAGTCTATTCCAAAATGAGTTACAAGATCACTATGGAGGATATCAGTGGTGGTTGTCCATGAACCACAACCAGGGCATAAAAGGATTTTGAGTTGAGATGGTGAGAGAAGGTTTTGGATGAAAGCTGTCTTTCAGCTCCCATGTCCATGAGCATAGAGAGGTGACATCTTTGCTCACTTCAAGTGCAGGAAAAGGTTTTAATGGGATGATTCTGAGGGTTTGATATGTGCCCTCAACAAGATTATGTGTAGCCATCTTTTTCTGTTTTGCTTTTGCATTTTGTTTCTTATATAATCTCTTCCCCACTTCTCAAGGTTAGAAATATATTCTACTTTTCTTCTAATACATCTGTGATATTTTAATTGTTTAGACATTTGATTTTGTTTTCATGGTGTCAAACAGTGAACTGAGTACTCTTTCCCAAATTAATTTGATTACTTTGGTTGGGATAACAAATTATTTCAACACTACTCATCATGTAATCTTTCATTACACTCTGGTTTGAAAGGCCACCTCTGCCATATATTAAAGTTGCAAGTACTTGCTGGTTCCTTTCTAGATTGCGTTCTACATAATTGATTCATTTGTCTGTTCTTAATGAGCATACTTATGGAGATCCAAATGTGCTTCCTTTCCATGGAGTTGAGAACATCTCACGAAGAACACTCTACCCATTATTGTAGGTTTTTCAGGCTGTGTCAGGTAAAATCAGGGTCATGACAGCAGTAGCACCAGGTGTCTGACTCAGCCCCCACCCATTAAGTCAGGCCTTGAACTTGCTCTTCCCTTGACCTCTTTGCTCAGAATCCTCAGCATCTCTGGAAAGCACCTTGCCCATGCTCCAGAGAGACTTCTTTGGCTAATAAAGACACTTGCTACTTTCTACTCCTGCTTGAGCAACCCTGGGGATGCCTGGTGGTGCTTGCATGAAGCCAACACAAGGCACCCACTTCTCCATCCCCCATCCCCACCCTGGGTGCCACGTGGTTGCCCCTTCTGAGAATGTTTCCTGACTCACCAGATGACTTCTGGAGGGCTCATGACTTAGCTCTTTCTGGTTTTGTTTCTCAGTTAACAGAACCGTTTTTCTTAGAATCAGACATAAGATGATAGGATGCTGATGCAAGACTCTGGGAGGCACAGATTCAATGAGACACTCCTGCAACGCTTGCTCACTGTCCAACAGACAGCCCCCCTGGTGGGCTTACACTCCACATCACGCACCAGTAGCTAGGACTCTGGCGTATGTACAGCTTTGGTCCTCACAGATGAGACATCTGCTTTAGGCCACAGAGTTTACAAGGACAAAAACAACGCTTTACTCATCTCCACAATGGGGTAATGCTATATTCTTTACAGGACTTTTGTGAGAAGCAATGAGGGCCCAGTGTAGGAGCTAAATACATGCCTCTTACCCTTCCTTCCCCACGAAATGAGGCCCACACCTAGATGAAACATCACCTCTTCTCTGAAGCTTTGGCCATGGCAGTCACTGGGCTAATCCCCAGTGGTCTCTTCATATTGACTTTCATTGGCTTCTGGCCTTTTATTTATTTATTTTTTTTTAGAGAAAGACACTTATTTTCAGATAATAGATATTTAGGTTACAGTATCCTGGACCTTGGCTTAGCTACATTCATCATCTCCTGAGTGTCTATGGAAACTGAAATCAGGAACCCTCCGGAGGGCTGGCCCTGGATGTATTTCATAGCCTCATTTAATTATAAGCATCAAAGTTAATGAGGGTCATAAACTGTTCCATAACACACCAATGGGCAGTATTATTGTAGGTAAACCTGGACATCTCATTACAAAACCAGCATGCCAGAAAAGCACAACTAAATAAAACCTTTCTGATTATGAGGGGAAAAAAGACAATGAAATACATACTTTGGTAAAATTTTCACACATGATAAAATTAACTTTCAGTCAAAAAAATAACCCAATGGAATAATTACCTTTATTTCTCTGATAAAATTTTTATATGAGGTTGGTTAGGCAATTTTGTTTACTATGAAGTGTAAGACTACTCAAACTCAAGTCAGGTAGATGACAGGGCATTATGTGAAAAGGACAAAAAGGTAAACAGAAAGGAAGCTCAGAAAGAAAATATGAGAAAAAATAATGGTATCAGAAACCTAGTAAACTGGGGCATTAAGGTTCTCCAGAGAAAGAGAACCAACAGGATGGATGGATAGATAGATAGATGACAGATACATACAGATATAAAGAAATTTATTATAAGGATTTGACTCCTGCAGTTACAGAGGCTGACAAGTCCCAAGATCTGTAGTGAGTCCCCATGACAGACATCCAGGAGAGTAGATGGAGAAGTTCTAGTCTGAAGACAAGCCAAGGCCACCCTCCAGGCAGAAGGTATTTTCTCTAACTCTGAAGACAATCAGCCCTTTTGTTAAATTCAGACTTTCAACTAATTGGATGAGGCCCACCCACATTAGGAATGAAATATGCTTTACTCAATCTACTGATTTAAATTTTAGTCTCATCCAAAACACTCTCACAGAAATACCCAGAGTAACGTTTGACCAAATATCTGGACACCCTATGGTCCATGTCAATTTGAAACATAAAATTTACCACCACACCCAGCCAATATAGGTTAAAATTCCCCATTTCTGGGACTTCTATATCTCTATCTGTATATTTGTAACATGTATATTTTATAGCATTTAAGAAAAGCGTTCTTCTGACCTGTTCCTAAAGCTCTGTTCTTAAGACTCTTGAAATAACCCCACAGACAGTTTTTTTTTTTTTTATTATTGAGGTCAAATTCATATGTTATAAAATAAATTATTTTAAAATACAAATTCAGTGGCATTTCGGATACTCGCAGTGTTGTGCAACAATCACCTCTATTTAGTTCCACAACATTTTAATCACCTCAAAAGGAAACACTATACCCCTTAAGCAGCCATTCTGCATTTCTCCTTCCTCCTAGCCGCAGGCAGCCATTAATACTAATTTCAGTCTTTATAAATTGTCCTATTCTGGCTAATTCATAAAAATGGAATCGTATAATATATGACCTTTTATGTCTGATATCCTTGCCTTTGCATATTTTCAGTTTCATCCATGCAATAGCACATATCCATACTTTGTTCCATGTTATGGCCAAATAATATTCCATTATATGTATAA
>RCUC01152313.1:0-78253 GCA_003697995.1 Taxidea taxus jeffersonii
AGCTAAGAGCAGTCCTAGTGTAATTCATTTTTCTTCCCACAGACATCCTTAACTGCTTCAGGATGTATGACTAATTTGAAAAAATATACACAACAGGCACAGTATGTGACACACGGTAACCACCTACACAGGTTACCATTGTGTTTCAGTCACACAGATTGCCCTATGAGTCATTAACTTTTATAAAAAATCTTCAAAATCAGTGTACTAGCAGAGAATGCATATGAAAGCTTTCAGAACTTCAGGTAAGCCAAGTGATAGCTAACAGGAAAGCAGCATTTCCTTCTTACAGGGAATGACTACAAACCCAAGGATTATATATCCAAAATCCAAAAACTAAAATTGTCTCTAATGGGCAACTCTAATGATTTTTCAGTCCCACCCAGATCTTGAAGCAGAAGTCTTGGTTCAGGGGCCTGAAGGCATTCCCTGCCCCCCACAACACATTTGTCATTTCATTTATGACTATAAAGTTACTCCATCTGAGCAGACACATATTCTTGGCCTTGTCGGTGTTTGAAGGTCAGTAAGTGTTTATTGTTAAATTAGAAGAAGGGAAACTAGATGGTCTTTGAATAAGGGCTTAGAAGAACTCATCTTTGGGTGAAATGTATGACTGTCCTATAAGCCTGCCCCAACAAGCATCTTAAGGCAGGTTTACATGAGGCAGCATGCTTATCCAATCTGCCCACTCTGGGTGGGCCCTAGAAGTCGAACAGCTAGAGTGTGTCCAGATATTATCAGGTATACTAACACCTGGAAGGGTTTTATATTCAAACTTTATGAAATAACAAATTTAAAACTAAGGAATAACTATATATGCAGATTACCACCCAGTTTACTTAAACATAAGATCAACTAAAAAAGGTCTTCAAAAAACAAAAACAAAAACAAAACTACGAAAGGTCTTCAATAGTTCCTTTATCTTCTAAGGATTTGATTCTTTTAAATAAACAAAACATTCTTATATGCTCCTTGGATCTAAATTTCTAGGTTTCTAAATTGTTCCACACAGTAGAATTCAAATTGTCTAGGTTCCACTGATATTCTTTTGTGTGTCCACGTTCTTTTCCTGGAATAATAATAAATAACAAAAGAAAATTTTCGTTAAAGACCTACCATATTTGTAGAATCGTTCTAAACACCTTATGTGTCTAAGCTCACATTTCTTTCATCTATCAGGACCTCTATTTCTGTTTTCCAGGACTTTCTCATCAGTCTACAAATGCTCAATTTTAGACTTTAAAAGCTGTCTTATCAGGAAGGAGTTTACTTTCCTTCAGTGTTCTCTGACGTGGGTGGGGAGTTAGTGATTGTCTGGGAATGGCTGCTCTGCCTGTGTGGCCTTGAAATCTGCAAGTCTCTCTGTGTATGTCCTACATGCTGACTGTAGGAGTGAACTTCTAGAATGTTACTTCTAAAAGAGGACTAAGTTGGAGTAGGTTTGCCCATTGCATGTGAACATGGATTATACAATCCTCCCTGTGAAAGATCAATAGTAGAGCTACATGAGAAAAATCATGATTACCATTATAGAACATTTTATCATAGTCTATTGCTAATTGCTCATGATCTATTTTGTGCCCATTATTGGTACAGGGAATATATGTACTTTGTGATACGTAATTTAGCCACACTGATTCCTTTTTCACTTCTCATCTCCCAGATATATTCTACATAGATGGGATTCTGGATAACAGAGTTTCTCCCTGTCCCTTACTGTAAACCACATTATTGATAGAGAGTTTACTCCTTTTAGAAGGATTCTATACTTGGCATTAGGGATCTCAATTTATAATCTGTATCCTCTTTAGTTCAGAGATAATATAATTACTATTTTTAAATGATTAACCCTTGAGTCTACTATGCTGAGGGTTTTATATTCATTATCCCCTTTAATCCCCATAGCACCCCCATGAGATGGATATTGTTCTTAGTCCAATTTGACATATGATCAAAGTCTGATTTGATAATGTTAAATGACTCAACTGTTAAGAATTTGAAAGAAGATCCGCTGATCCTGTAATCTGGTTTTTACAATACAGTTGTGACTTACACCTAGTGTTCATGCTAAGAAAACAAAGCGATTCACTTGTTAGATGAAGGCAGATCCTAACATTCTTCCTGGTCATGTAAAATAATGAAAGAGGAAAATGGGGAAGAACAAAAGAAATCCTTGGTCTTCAGCAGCAGCCACAGAGATCTTACAGGTTTGCTAGGGTGGATATAAACACAGCCAAACAGTTGAACTAAAAATGTTGCTTTGAGCCAAGGTAGTGTAGTCTGAATTTCAATGCCTATCATACTGGCTTGTGCACTGAAGACACCCAATAAAACATTGAATTGAATTCAGATATGTTCCCCAGAGTAGCTAGCCTCCATATGAAAGGAAAGATAATAAAATTACCTAACCTTTGGATTACCATTTTATGGTTTGCAATCTGCTTTTGAAATCAGCATATACAGCTTGTAAAGTAGCTAACAGTGATGTCACTGAGCTGCTCTTACTTCCTGGTGTTTAGAGAAGGCACTATATTACCCTAACATACAACACTTTTTTCTTTCAATCATCCCAATAGTCCACAATGTAGATAGGAACGATCTTATTATTCTACTTAGTGATAAATACCAATATGTTTAGTAGTAAACACATTTAATAATGTGTGGCAGAGATTTGCTTCTAATAATTTGGAAAGTTGAAAACTAAGCAGGGAGAGGTAGCAAGTAGTTGGCACCTCATATCTCATTTTGTTCTGGGAGAGTTCACTTTGGTGAGCCTTTTAAATGTAAGATATAGGGGTGGCTCAGTGGGTTAAAGCTGCTGCCTTTGGCTCAGGTCATGATCTCAGGGTCCTGGGATCGAGACCCCCATCGGGCTCTCTCCTCAGCAGGGGAGCCTGTTTCCCTCTCTCTCTCTGCCTACTTGTGATCTCCCTCTCTATTTATCAAATAAATAGATAAAATCTTTAAAAAAATAAATAAAAAAATAAATGTAAGATATAGGAATAGATGAAGACTCATGTTTTCAGAAAGCCCTGGATTATAAAAAGTTGACCCAAGTGTTGCTACTTCAAACCGATACATTGAATTTTTAAAAATTCTCCAATTGGGAATATCAGCAGAACTTTGTCCCTGGAGGGTAGAGAAATCTCCTCCTCCCCAGTCTTGAGTCAGACTGTCTTAAAATCAAGAATATCTTGTTCTTGGGAAATTTGTTTGTTTGTTTGTTTGTTTGTTTTTGTCTAGATGTTATTCATAGGATTCTGGAAGCTGAGGCCAGGCTATGACAGGAGGGACTTGCAAGTCTCAACTTTCTCTAACCCCTCTCCCTCCTATTATAGGTAAGGAGGCTATGATGGGGAATTGACTTGAGGCTCGTGCCCTGCTGCCTAGACTCATCTGTTAGTAGCACAGACATGTGCTAGTTAAGACAGAGCAATCAGGATTTTGATAAATAGGGAGAACAATTGTGATGATCTCTTCCAGGCCACTGTGGTCAAATTACACACAAGTGGGTGTGGAATTGGGTAGGTGGGATCTTATCTCAAGAAAGCAGATTGTATTACTGTCAATCATTCTGGTTTCAATAAAACAGGTCTGACTTCATTTAAAACAAGAACAAGAGTAACAACAATAAATAGCTGAGCTTAGATGAGAGTTTGGAGATACTGAGAGATTCTCACTGCTGGGATTGAGCTGGTCTCCACAATACCAGACACTGTGGCAGCTGGTCAGGGAATCTGCAGTCCAACTGGATTTTCAGGTCCTAAAAGTAACCTTTGCTGAGTACAACTGTTGGTTACTCTGCATTAGACTTCAGTTATTCCCAGGTCTTCAGTGAAATCTTACTAAAATCATGGACTGGTATCACTTGTGCTAAGAGCAAGAGCAGAGCCATCCCTAGAGCTGAAGATGAGGTCTCACTCAGGACTACCCCAGCATCCACAGGCCCGGGTAGGAGCACAAAGGAAACATGTACATGCATGCCCAAATATTTAAACATTATGGATCAAACTACCTAATTGTCTAGAGTATGTCCCATCCTCCTACCTTGCCAAATCTATCTTCTTAATGGCATAGAGGACCAGTTCAAATTTAAAATTCTCTTCCCCCTTCTCTGTCTTTTGCCCACAACCCTTCCCTTTTTCTTCCCACCCTGGCTCTGTCCCATATAAGAAGGGGTCTTGTTCATCCACGCATGGATATCCCAGGCCACACTTCCAATGTCCATATACATCCTCACAGCAAATGGCTACCTTAACTACCCCTTGAGCCATATTCATGTGCTGCAGCTGCAGAATGAAGGGCCTAGGTTTAAAGCTGAAGTCTCTCTGAGCAGATGAATCTTGGGTCCTGGGTATCCAGAGCATAACCTAGAAGGAACAGGAGGGCCCAGTGAGTGCCTTACCACTTAGAGTGGAACATTGGTGAAGGAGAGTCAGAGCAGAGTCCTTGCCTAGTTCTAAGAGCAGGAATACCAGTAGAGGACAGTTTTCCCTTACTCCTAAGAGTAAGCAGCAGCAAAACAGTGGACTGGGAAAAAAATTATATATATATATTATAAGATCATATCTGCTAGAGATCATAAGATGATCTTAGATGTAGCTGGAGTGGACCATGGGCTCACTTCATGAGAGGGGCTCCCTTTAAGCAAAACTGCCATTGGAAGGTTCAACTGTAAAATTATAATTTATGTATTCTTTTATTAAGAAATTTTATTATTAATTAAAATTATAATTTATGTATTCTTTGAGTTAGATGATACAGGAGCAGGTCACATCCACAGTGGATTTCTACTTTGAGTCAGCATTCACCTACTTCCCCAGTGTGGGATTACTGACCCTACCAAGAAACTCCTTGCCTCACTCTCATGATTTAGGAATTTTTCTGGCCATTTTTAATGCTTCTTTTCAGATAACATGTGACTAGTCTTATACCTCTAGACTTCTACTTCATATATTCAAGAATGGGTATTATATATTGAGCACCTAGATTGTACTGGATGTCTTTTTACTCACAGCAGTCCTCTGTGACAAAACAACACAAATAATGACTAGGCTCTGTTGAGTACTTCCTGGGCCTGTCACTATGCTAAGCTCTGTACAACTACTTGGATATTTGCTGTCACTGCCACATCAAGGAGGAATGATCACTCCCATTTTATAAGTAAGGAAACTTCTCAGAGAACATTACATGATGTGCTTAAAACCATTAAGAGTGAAGCTAAGATCTGAACACCAGTCTGATTCATTCCATGCCTTCTCATTGTACTGGGCTCGTCCCTTACTTTGTAATATATTAATTAGTGGGCATTCTTTTTTTTCTGAAAGAAATCATTATTTATAGTTATTATTCTCTGACCCATACGGTGTGGTTGTCCTGGGAACATCAGAGCTAGAGAGAACACTAGAAGGAACATCTAGTCTGCTATTCTCACTGTATAGTCGGGAGGACAGAAGCTCAGAGGCATTCAGTGACTTGCCGAAGGTCTTGCAGTGAGCTATATAGAACCCTAAGCCTTTGTTTTCTAAATTCTTATTTTTGTTTTTTGGGGTTTTGTTTGTTTGCTTCCACAGCTATTTTAGGGGCCTTAAAGAACCCAATTTGGTGTTCCTCAAAATTTACTAGGTTCTCTGCATCACCATTTTTCAACCTCCATATTTCAAGAATGCAACCCAACATTCTCTATATGACAATGTAAAAACTGAATTATAAGTCCATAGCTAAAAATTCAGGAACTAGACAAAATCTATATACAGATGCAGCATCACTTTTCAAAAAGTAAATGAAAGTAATTTTGTTATCATCAGAAGACTGATGAAGTCTAGAATATTTTAAGAGAATAGTACTTGAGTTTTACCAGAAAATCTTTATTACTATTACACGTAGAGCCATACAGTTGCCCTATGAATACATTACTGAAATGAATTATGCTACTTGCTGTGATTTATAAAGCAAGAGATAAAGTGTGGCAAAATTTACTTAGCTTCACTGATATAACCCATTCCCCTATCTCCGGCAGTAATAAGCTCAAATAGAATAGCTTATTAACCATAGATCAGAAGGCTAACACGTATAGCAACAAAACAAATGTACTAGATTAAATAAGGAATGAGCACTCATCAGTAGTTCATTCTTGATTTCCAAGTATGCTGCTATTTCTACAACATCATTATCAGGCAAAAATTACTATGTCAAAGAAAATGGGCGGGACATGCTCTGTACTTTTTGCCATTCCTGAGGGTGAATATGCCATACGGAATGTAATAAGGGACTAAAGGGATTAGGTTGGAAGAAAAATGGCTCATTAAAGTAAAAAGAAAGAAAGAAAGGAAGAAGGAAAGAAAGAACGAATGAACAGATATGCACAGACCACACACATTTTTAAAGTAGCATGTGGTATACTATTCAGTGTTGCTCGGGCACGGTATCAGAATTCTCACATGCCAGGGGCCAGAAAATTCAAAGGGTAAGTTGGCAGCCAGCTGCTAAATTCAGCTTATCATGTGCCTGGTAACAGGAACGATAGAAAAGATACTAAGTTGTTTCACTACCTACCTTCCTACCAAATCACTTCACACCTATCTACTGGCTATACATTATGTAATTTTATCAGCAACCCACCTTCCAGTATTTATTCAATTTACTTTGAGGATAATCACAAAACAGCAGTTATGACTGCTTACATTTCTAAAAGTTCAGTTGAATCCATTAGGATGTCCCCAAAGCAATTTTTTTCATGAATATGCCATATTTCTTTCTTTTGGAAAGTATTATAATTTATCTCTCTCAAGAAATTAGCAAAATATATTTCTATGGATATGTATACTATTTTCTGGAGATATTAACAACCAAAAATAATTATAAGACTTTTTATTTTACGAGAATAGTACAGTGTACTGTCGCTTCTGTCAAATAGAGAGCTATGTAGTCTGAAGTTTTAGAAAAACCACAATCTATTGTGGTTTAATTGTAGTCATTGAAGAGGATCTCAGAGTGAAGTTGTATAGAGTATGAACTAGAGAAAAAGTAAGGCATGGCCTTTTAACTTTCTTGAAAAAGACATACATTCAATGGAAACTCACAGCCTGAACTTTCCTTTACAAAATCTCTATCTGACATCCCACAGCTACTCCCATCTGTCATCATTTTCCTACAGTCACATTGGAGGAAAGGGCTCTCCTCCTGAGGCCAGCTTCCTCCTTATGCCCTGTGAATCCCACCTCCAATCACATTCTGTGGAACTTTGCGCTATTGATTATTTCATCTCTCTCCCTACCACTGTATCCTCAAACTCGTTCCATTCAAACAATTCTTTCCCTCAGATTTCCTTTTCAATGGGCTTTAAACATGCCCAAGTCTTACAGCCTCACACACACACACACACACACACACACACACACACACACACACAGCATTCTCTTATCCTACTCTCCTTCACAACCAAGCTTTGTGAAACTTTCTTCCTTTGTTTTCTCATTTCCCATTCACTTTCTTCCTTTTAGAAATTGTATTAGAATATTTCAAATATGTATATATTTCTCAAAATACTCCAATCTGACTCCCACTCTGCTGGAATCACTCTTTGCTGAGGCCCCCAGGGACCTTCGTGTTGCTAATGCCAATAGCCATGTTCAATCTGTGTAATATTTGACATCTCAGCATTCAACACCAGCCAGATGTCTCCTCCCCTGCTGAAATGCCACTGTCCTCTCTTAACTATTCCCTAACTTCTCTACTTCTCCCTCCCAGTCTCCTGAGCATCTCTTCATCTTCTACCCATGTTTAATGATAGACCTCCTCGAAGAACTGTTTGGAGTGTTCTTCCTTTCTCTTTCACTACACTTCCTCTCTAGGCACCAGAATCACCTTGTGGGTCATGTACTACTTGTGCGAAGACCACTCCTGGCATATACAGCCCACCTGGACCAAGGTGTACAGTCCAGAACAACATATACAGTTGACAGTTTAACATCTCTATTTAGATAAGGCACAGACAACTGAAACTGAGCATGTCTAAGTCTGAATTCATTTTCCTATCCAAGTCTTCTATCAGTGTTTTCTACTGAAAAGTGTTCCACATACTCCTTGTATCACATACTTTCTTCTGCCAGAAACCAGGGAACAGGGTTGGACCAAAACACAGACAACAGCAAACCATTTGTTCAACATTTTTTTAGTGGGTGTGCTAGTTTCCTAGGGCTGCCATAACAAATGACCACAAACATGGTGATTTAAAACAACAGAAATTTATTCTCTTAAGATTCTAGAGGTTTAGACATCTGAAATCAAGGTGTCAGCAGAACCATGCTCCCTTTGAAGGCTCTAGGTAGAAACCTTTCTTGCTTCTTCTAGTTTATGAAGGCCCCAGGCATTCTTTGGTTTGTGGCTGGGTAATGAATCTCTGCCTCTGTCTTCACATGGTCTTTCCCTTTGTCCCTATAGTTTCTATTCTTTATATAAGAAAAGCAGTCATTGATTTAAAATCCATGTAAAATCCACAATGATTTTTATCTCCAGATCCTTAATTAATATATCTGCAAAGACCCTGTTTCCAAATAAGGTTGAATTCTGAAGTTCTTGGTGGGAATGAGTCTTTGGGAGTGTTACTCAACTTACCACAGGGGTAAAGGAGAGGAATGAATTTCAAAACTAAAAAAGTATAAATAGAAACATATTTACTTCCTTAATCACCCCTATGTGTAACTGATATCCTCAATGTGCCTTCCACCTGCAAGAGAAGTTTTTTCTGTGCCTCATCTAAGGTTCCCACTTCTTCCTAATTGTATATCCAGGGATTCCCTAAAGTTTATGGGAATTGTGGAGTCAGGGGAAGGGGAATGTTGCCCTTTTTTGGTCTCTCCCTGAGTCCTGATAATGAGGAATGATGCCAGTGGGCTTAGGATTCTGGCCTTGGAGAGCTGTGAGTAAAGGTAGAAGATGAGAGCAAACCCCAGCTTCTACAGCAGCCACAGGGACCAACATGGTGTCCTGCTCAATGGAAGCAAATATTCAGGATGAGGAATAGGAAGTACTTTCACACCCCTAGTGATGTGTGGGGATATCCCTGTAGATTCCTCTAGTTGAGTAAGCCAGGCCTGTGAGTTAGAGCTGTTTCAAGTCCCAGTCCCTCCATAGGTGTTAAGTTATACAAATTAAGGTTGTATTGCACTTGTTCTGCTGGGCACTGCTTTGCTGCATACTAGCCATGAGATTTCTTATGAATGCTACCTGCCAGGCATCTCCCAAGGAGGAACATGGGCTTAAGAACATGGAAGTGCTTGCCAAGCCACAGAATCACCATCCTTAAAATTTGGCCCAGAACAGGATAGAGGCAAAGTCTACTCTTCCAATGATGACCACCAGAACCAGAGCTGAGGCCTGCCATGGGGATTCATAGGGCAAAGGCAGCCCTTCCTCAAAATTGTCTTCAGTTTTCATGTCCTTCCTGGCCAAAGACTAAAAGATCAATAGCTCTGGGGCTCAGTCTCCTGAGTTCGCACAAGCCACAGAATCACCATCCTTAAAATTTGGCCCAGAACAGGATAGAGGCAAAGTCTACTCTTCCAATGATGACCACCAGAACCAGAGCTGAGGCCTGCCATGGGGATTCATAGGGCAAAGGAAGCCATTCCACAAAATTGTCTTTGGTTTTCATGTCCTTCCTGGCCAAAGACTAAAAGATCAATAGCTCTGGGGCTCAGTCTCCTGAGTTCGCACTTATAGCCATCTATTGGGTACTTACTATCATTTCATAGAGCCAAAGTCACCATCTTACCCTTCTTTCCTTCCTTCCTTCCAAGATTTATTTATTTGAGTGGGGGAAGGGTCAGAGGGAGAGGGAGAGAGACAATCTAAGGCAGACTCCCCTCTGAGCATGGAGCCCTACAGAGGGCTCTATCCCACAACCCTGGGATCATGACCTGAGCCAAAGTCAAGAGTCAGACATCTAACTGAGCCCCCAAGGAGCCTGAAAAGTCACCATCTTCCTAACTCCTTCTGTCTTCCCCAGGTCATTATTCTCCAGGGTGGCATCTCCCTTTTGAAAAATGAGGTGTCTTCCCTTACATTTGCCCTTTTAAGGGAAGCCACCTTAGTGATTGGCTGGTGATTTCCTGTCTCCATTTATATTATGATTTATTGTTAATTCATTTCCTAAAGAAAAGAAAGCAAGCCTTCAGTTTACTATCTGGCTATGTGCCCTTTTTCCTAGGGCTCACATTGTATCTTAAGCAAATTACTGATAGAAAAACTGGAAGCATGGCTATAAGGAAAACATCAAGAAGAGTCCCAGGCTTTTATAACAGAGGGCCCATTCTGTTGTCATGGTATTTTTGTAGTGAGGATGTAAGATGCTTCTGCTCCCTCTGGCCATAAACACCCTGGGTTGGGGCCCAAGTACTGATTTCCTTTCCCCTGAAATATCCTAAGATGGAGTAGTGTCCTAGCAGGGCTGTGGGGGTGGTTGACTTAAAAAGTACCATGCTGTTGTCTTAGCTTTTTACATTTTGTCAGAAATCAGCAGCAGTGAATCTGATGCTATCCGTGGCTATTGGTTGCTTGTTTGTCTTAGTTCATGGCTTGAGCCATCCCTTTGTTTATTTTGCTTCTTTTTAAAAGGCCCTCTTTGTGATCTTAGGCACTGTAAGTAGATGGAGTGGAACCAGGAGTTAATGTGTAAGGCTTTTCATGTCTGGAGAGTTTCATTTCAAGCTAACTTTGGGTCACATGTGCACCAAGTGCAGTTTTTGTTTGGATAGAATGCTTCAGCTTGGACAGAAAGAACAGGAAGTAGTACATTCCAGCCCCCAGGCAGCAGCTTCTGCTTGTCAAGACTTTCTTGACAATAAGGTCACAGACATTTAGTAAGGGCGGCTCTGGGAAGTCATTTACAAATTATGCTAAGAGCAACAACAAAGAAAGGTTTATTATTAAACTAGGAACTATATGAGCAGACTAGCAAAAACCGGTTGTAAAATGAGTTTACCACCAATCCAAGTATCAGGAGACTATGCCAGTTAGAGAGAGAGAGAGAGATACTTCAGGTGGGAAGGAAACCAAGGCCGGAATTGGAATCACCCTCCCTGCAAACCAGCTCCTCGAGCAGGAGCATGGAGGAGGAGAAATAACAAGTGCCTCCCAGGTTGTAAAGGTTGGCAACCAGGAGACAGAAAGGAAGAGTTGCTCTTCCTTACACAGTAAAGCACATTCACGTTCCAGCCATGCAGCAACAGCTGTCAGTGCCGGGTTAGTGCTTTCAGAATAAGGAACCAAAGAAAGAGGCCAAAAAGCCGGGCTGCAGCTCCGCTGTTACAGATATACCTGATAAATACACACATTCAGATTAGAGAAAAATGATCACTTCTGGTCTTTCCTCAAGTCGGTGCTTAACAATTTCTTGGAATTAAGAACCTGTTGCCTGTTTCTTTCATTCCATCTCTGAGGAGGTCCCCGCAAAGAGCGTGTAGGGATGCTCTCCTGGAGAAGACACCCTGGATGGGCCTGACTGAATGGTGGGTTGCCATTCTCATGAGCCTTGACCCCTCTCCTGAATTCACAAGAGACAGTGGCAGCACTGGGGAGGAGAGGCAAATACCATCTAGTGTCATGATGGTAACTTTGTGGTTAATTTAGCATGGCCCATTTTCTCAGTTATGCCAGAGGATAGCCAGATGTCAACATCTTCAGAGAAAAGGGATGGTGGATAACGTAAGCCCACTTCATTATCCTAAAACTCCGCAAAGAATCTAGAATCTGCGTGTACCTGAATCATGCATTCTAAACCAGGACGAGAGAATCATTCACAGGGTAAAAATGGAAACTGTCAAGTTCAACAAAGCACAGCTGTCTTGGAAGTTAATAAAGTCTTATTGATGTTCTTCCCCCCTTCCCCTTAAGACAAGAAGGGATAGTCTGTCAAATGAGATCATTTATAGTCTCAAAATTACCCAGGTCACCCTTTTGTTACTATGCTCAAAAGATGGTAGCCTATTCTTAAAGGCACACAATCTCCATCTAGCCTCCTAGCATGTTGCTTTGTTATTAGTAATGCCATTTGTGCTTGAGCTAGGAGAAAATCCAATGTCAAATGAAAGGGGTTTCTCCTTTTCATGAATTAGCCTTTCTTTTGCCATGCCATCAGAAAAGTGAGGACACTGCTAATTTCCCAAATCTTTTCCAGGCTGGCAATGAATGATTCAAGTAAATCACTGGATGCCTTTATCTCTGAGTGACTCATGCTATTGAGAGCCAGCTTTATGGGTTTGAAACCCAGCTAAGTTCTCAGTGCCTCCTTTGTCTTCTTATATAGCACAACTAGGTTTAAGGAAACTCAGAAGTTGTTCTTGAATTATTCAGCTTGTTATTTAGATATATCCCATAAAATTTTATCTGCTTTCTTGATTGGATTTATTATGCCGGCATGACATTCTCTTTGCAATTCTGAAATATAATCTTGACATAATTTTGCAAAGTTATGACTATGCTATGGCTCCATAAGAAAAACATCTGTTTTCTTTTAATAGATTAACAAAAAATTAATTTGAATAAATGAATTATTTTTGTTAACCTATGTATTTCTTCCTTCGGTAGTTGTCTTGTGGAACATATTTTGTTTTTAAAAGGAAAAAGGAAAACTCATTTCTCATCTTCTCTAACTGAATTTTTTCAAGATTATATAATGTGTAGGAAAGTATAATTAATTACATTTGAATCTAATGTTGTAGATGATAATCTTCTATACAAACTTGAGGAAATGGCAAAGATGGGATTTAGCCAGATGTTTTATTAAAGTAAAAAGGCTAAAATCCAAAACATTTTCTCAAACAAGGTAAAATCATCCCCACCCTTATTAGAAAAGAAAAAAAAAATCAATTTCATATTAAGAGTGTGTCCTTTATTAGAATGGTTAGAGGATTTGAACCCCCTTCAGTTTGGAGTTCCCAGTTAACAATAATTGTCTCCTAATTCAAGACTTGCTTCCTCTGAGTGAGTCTCTGAAGATGTAAGGATCCTGCAGATTTGAAATCAAACAAATTTAAAATGATCTTAAAGATCAGTGTCATCTTCTCATTAAGTAATATTCTTCATGTATTTGATAAAATCATGTTTCAAGAGTGAACAAGCAATATAAAGTTAGTATTCCTCCAATCTTTCATTTCATAGATCAATATCAAATTCAACTGAAGAGCCATAAATATAGGCACTGTCAACTTGGTAAGCTGTTGTCACAGACACAAGAACTAACTTACCCAAACAGGTTTTATGATCCATGAAAGCCAAAGGCATTTCTTAGCCCTCATTGTAAATAAAAATACTGTTCTTGCTTATTATCATAAAACAAATATCATATATTAACATTTAATTATTGCTGACACTTGTCAAGCTCTTTCTTTCGAGACTCTGATAGTAATAAATGTACCGTTCATTCAAGAACTTGAAATGTCATATCCAACACTTGCAATGTATGGCTTGTTAAAGCTAAAAATGTCCAAAATGCCTGTAAGAGTCAAATTAAACAACCTTTATTTTAGCAAAAACGAATAAGGAATTTTAGAGTATTTAAGCTTAGACAAAAACAGACTTGTGTTTCATCTAAGTTTGGGTACTTACCAACCACATAACCTTAAGCAAGTTATTTATGCTCTCTGAAACTTAGTTTCCACATATTAAATATGGGATAATGAAACTTACTTTGGAAGATTAATTTGCAGTTTAAGTAAGAGAACATTTATAAAACAATTACTACATGCTTGACACATGGTAGACATTTAAGTTGCTAGTAGAATTTTCTCTTTGTAGAATGTTAGTATTATTGTTAATGAGATATTACCTGGTTATACTGTTGATGTTTTCAAACAAAGTATCTTTCTAAAAATAGAAATAAATTGCCCCCTGATAATACAATAATTCAGATAGGAGAGCTAATGAAAAGTCAGCAGGAGTGGCATCACACCATTCAAAGATCTCCAGGAACCCAAAGATGGTGCTTGTGAGACCGAGACCTTTTTTGTATGCTGCTGTTACCTCTCAGGTTGTGAAACAAGCTATTCACTTAAAGTGCTCTGCTTTTCTTATGCTCTGGCTTCTTTGCATAAAATGGACTTTACTGACCTATGTCAACCATGTAGTATCGAGGGTAACAGAAGATGAGACAGATGCACAAAGAAGAAAAAGGATAACGTGAGATGATAGCACTTTGGTCACTGAGGTTCTGCAAAACAGGATGTTCTTTCCACACCACCTCTTCCTCTCATTCACTGGGGATGATGAGTTACAGTACTTTGGGGCTTGGCAACTTATCATCCCAGAAGAAACTTGGCATGTCCATGAACCAGAACCTGTGTATGTGTTGAGCTTGCTTTTCCTTCTTTTTCCTTTTTTTAAAAAAAACACAAGGGTTTCCAGGGTGCTAGCAGAGAATATATAACTTTCTGAAGACCTTGAAAGAACTATGTGAGAAGGAAAACTTAAAACTACTATAAGAACTATTAGTATAAAGTTTATTTTTAAGAGCTGTAATTGTTAAGGAATCTTAAATAGCACATGAGAAGAAATCATAAAGAACTCAAAGATCTAGCAATGATAAATCAAAAGATATTGGTATCCAAGAGTCTCAGGTAAGGCATACTTTGATATCCAGTCAACACTTGACCTTCATGCAGCCAAAAAACATTTGCTAAGTGGCTATTATGTACAAGGTACTATGGAAGCCCTATGACATACACTAATATGAAGCAGTCTATAGAGTCTATAGTTTAGTGGTGGAGACAAACATTTTTAAAAATAAATTTATTTTATAATATCGCAAAGCACAGTAACTTTGGTGGGCATCGCATTATAGCACCACTAAGGAAGGGTACATAATCTTTCTTGAGAGGTGTCAGAAGAGGATTCTTGGCAGATATAACATGAGATCTGAGCTTTAAAGTTTTACTAGGAGATAGCAACTGGTAATGAAGGGAAGAAAAGCCATTCCAAGACTCGAAGGTCACACGAAATGTCTTAGAGGTGAGAAACAGCAGGTGCAAGGAACGCTAAACAAATGGATATGGAAGTTCAGAGTATGGCAGAGAGTGGTAAGAACAGTGGGATGCAGTTTGCAGAGATCTTATTTTAATGTTAGGAATCTTAAATGCTAGGAGCACCTGGGTGGCCCTGTACATTAAGCATCTGACTCTTGGTTTCAGCTTGGGTCCTGATCTCAGGGCTGTGATTTTGGGGTCATGAGATCGAGCCCTGTGTCAGACTTTGCACTCAGTGCAGATTCTGCTTGAGACTCTCTCTCCCTCTGCCTCTTCCTGCCTCTCTCTTTCTCTTTCTCTCTCTCAGTCAAATAAATAAAAAAGAATTTTTAAAAAAGAAGGATTTTAAATGTATTGTGTGGTGAAGAGTTGAAGAGATTTATGCAGAGAACAATGAGAGTCACATTTCCATTTTATTTTTTTTATATTAGGTTTTTATTTTAATCCCAGTATAATTAACATACAGTATTATATTAGTTTCAGGTGTACAATATAGTGATTCCACTATTTCATACATCACCCAGTGCTCATTACAAGGTACTCCTTAATCCCTATCACCTATTTTACCCATCCCTCCCCCACCCCTTCCCCTCTGGTAACCATCAGATACATCCTACAGATAGTATTGTAGCGAATGGACTAGAGAGGAAGAGGAAACAATTAGAAAACTGTTGAATTGGTTCAAATAAGAGATGATAAAGACTAGAATTAAGATCATGATAGTAGGAATGAAGAAAGGGGAGTTATTTAAGAAGCATTTGGAGACCAATCTAGCCAGTCTGGACAACTAAGAGGTAAGGGGTGCAAAGTAAACTTCTGGATTTTTAATTTGAGTGTTTGCCATTTTGGTGCAGACACTAAAGGAAGGAGAATAATCTGAGAGGGGCCAATGGAAAAGGAAAGACAAAAATTCTGTTTGAGAGGCCAGTAAACGGTGTAGGTGACAGTGACCAAGAGGAAACTGGATATGGACATCTACAACTTGAGAGCTGACACTGGATATCTATGTGGGGGTCATTAGCAAATAGCTATCAGTTCAGTCAGATGGGCAGTCTGACTCGGGTGAAGCATCTAGTATGAGAATCACAGTATATGGAGAACATAACTCAGGACTATGGCAACATTGGTATGGGTGGAAGAGGAAGTGCCAGGAAGAGGATAGTCATAATGACACAAGCAGCTAGATGGATATAGTTTGATGGCTTTTATAGAAAAAGAGAGCTTCAAGAAGCAAAGAATGAGCCACAGCACCAAATGTGGCAAAGGCGTAGCATGGTAAGACTGAAAGCTTCCACTGGATTTAGCAGTTGGTAAGATTTGGTGACCATGAGGAGAGCTGAGAAATCAAGGGGAACGAAGCAGGTAGAGAAAATCTTCTTTGGAGAAGTGTAAATTAGTGACGGTAGTCTAGGAAAACTGGGGGAAAGTGGCTATTTGCCTCCCGGTTATAAAAACTGGGATTCACTGGAGCACATAGGCCGAGAGGAACATAGAAAGATCTATTTTCTTTCATAAATAAGATTCAAAGATATTATAGATTTAAAAAATCTGAAAGCATTTTTAAAAACTCATTTAAAACCATAATTCCTTTCTCCCTAAATCTTTCATCTATATGGCTAGTGGCCTTCAATTTGGACTGATTGTGGTTTTCCTGACTTTTTCAGCCAACATTTTGGCTGGCACCACTAATAAGCAATGAATGCAAGCAACATAATGGAGAAGGAAATAGGAGGGGGGATAACAAGGCCCTGAAAAATTCAGACTGGAAAATCACCTTCTGAAGGGGTCCTGGTTGGCTGGTCAGACCCTGAGTAATGCCAAGTTGGCTGTACTTCTTTGAAATATATCCAAACTACAATCTCAAATGCTAAAGACTGCAGAATCCTAAAAAGTCATGCTATAAAGTATGGGCTTGGTCCACTTAAAGGGTTATTATTTTCCAGAGAGAGGCCAGAGTCTCTGTAAGTGGTAGCGTGAAAGCAATTATTTAATTGTCTTATTTCCCAGCAGAAGATGACATCTAACAATTACTGTTTGGCTGCATACCTTTGAATGTCATCCTTTCCCTGTGAACACCCAGGGGTGGTGAAATCCAGGGCATTGTGACAACACCCCTGGGTGTGTTGTACTGACTTTGGCTAGACCCGTAGCTCTGCCCAGTTTCAGGTGGCACACTCCTTTTGATTATTAACCATGAAGATAATACCAATGCAAAATCAGCACAGAAAATAAAATGTAGTTTTGCTGCTTTGGGACACAGCCTTGAAGAAGAAAAACTTTACTGGGTATATTTTTATAAGCTGCCTTAAATTCTTTTGGGGAAAAAGTAAAATATCCATAAGCTTGAAAAATCTCAATAATGCTCAGCTGTGGCTTCAGAAATCATTCCATAACAAATTCAGTGACAAAATGCAAAGGGCACTATTCTCAAGAGAATCTATAACATAAGGCTGGAAATATTGCTGTCCTGGTGGTTTCTAGAAATATGTGGTAACACTCAGATCTCTGCTTTGTTTTTGAAAGATAGTTCTAAAATTTAAAGATTCTAGCCAGAGTGGTGAAGATGAGTTTAGATCAGGGAAGACACACACTAAATGCATACTTGTGAGTATCAACACATCACCAAGGGACCTCCCTGTAGCTCCCTTACCTCTCTAAACTATCTAGTTATAAGAGGGAATTTCACCATATGGCCTGGCCTTCCGCTAAGTCCTCCTGACGACTGTCCTGATGTCCTACATAACCTGAAATTAACCAGGATTTCTAGGAAATCATGATCTACATATAAATCAACAAATTCTCTTTACTCAAAGCTGTCAAGGTGACTGAGAAAAACCTCCAGGTGAACCCCCTGAAAAACATTTGAGTTGCTTCCTAAACTCTGATAATATGACTAAGTTGAGATGGAAGCTACGTCTTGCTTGCTGTTCTGAGCCACTAGTTTCATAGCTGACAATGGTAGCTGAGGTCCAGAAGAGTACAATGAAATATTGGGCACTTGTTAAAGGTTTCAAAAGCTCATTCATTCCTGGAGATTTAATCTTCACTGTTTCCAAGTTCTGGGAGGATGCTGCAGTTTCTTGTGCTTAGTTTTGGAGCTACTTCGTTAAAAACCACAGCTATTAAAACACTGAATTTCATAACGAGTCACATTTGTTTTTGTTCATAGCCCAGGGAAAAAAATCAATAAATAATAACTAAGAAGAGATAATTACACAAAAACTGTATTTGTCAAAATACTGACAAAATAAGAAACAGAAACACTGGTTTCTTCAGACCTCACATATCCCTTTTCTAGAAAACTATAAAATATGTCCAAGATAAAAGATTTAACTCTAACATTTATAACACTGAAGATTAAATTTTAAATATGATCAAGAATGTTAGAAACAAACTACCTTCTCCAATACTGAGATGGTAAGTTTTTGGAAATCAGGAGACATTTTTTTCAGTCTCCAGAATCTAATTACATTGTTTGGTACATCGTAGATGCTAAAGTAAAACATTTTTAAATTATAAAATTGAAATAGATACACTCTTGCCTAAAGTCAGAGAGAATTAGAAAACAAAGGACCATTCTTCTTAGAAGTTTTCTATGGGAAGGTAAGAGACAAGCTGAATATTTTCTTGATGGTCCTTTCTTTGAAGTGGAGGAAAGAATAAATTTTCAACTGACTACCTAGAAAAAAACAACTTTATATTAAAATAAAAATCTGAAGTTGGGATTCCTAACTTTTATTAAGAAACTATGTTGTACTAAATGCATTGCCTTTACAAATGTACCAGGGCCTACAGCCTATGGGTTAAAAATTAATAGGCCATATGGCACGTGCGCATGCACACACACACACACACACACACACACACACACACATCTAACTACGGCATGTTAAAGACTTGCCAAATCATTCTAATCCATTATCTGCTCCCACTCTGGTGAACACCCATGTCCTTTCTCTTCTCCAAGCTACTAGCCCATCCTTACTCTATTATTTCAGTGACATCGCTCCTCCTACCCCAAAGCCCTCAAATCTAAGTCATTATATAATATCGAAAAGATTGCACAAGTATAGGAGAGAATATGTAATTGACTGAATATATAGTTGTTGCTTTTCTTCAGCACTCAGAGCAAATTGAATAACACAGAAGAAAGAAACTTCTGGTCTCTGTTCACACTATTATTTCTAAATATGTGAAATTTCACCATGGTGCCAAACCATGCAATGACTAACCAATGAGAAGCCAATAAAACATGACAGATGCTATGGGATTAGGGAGCAGCAAAAGTCTGAGTACTTGTTTGGACGTGTCTGATGGTGGCCTTTCGCTGTCAACCACCTATGCCTGTTAGTAGAGACCAGCATAGATACAACACTGTAGATTTCTTTTTAAAGAATTTATTATTTGAGAAATATTACTATATTCTTCCATATTGAAACATAAAAGGAGCTACGAGAATAAAAGCTGAGATTTTTCAGTTGTTCCCTTCAATACTTTTTAATACTTATGTAAAAACGATTTTTAATACAAGAGGCCTGTTGATGCCTTGGAGAAATAGGATGCCTGCAACAACCTTCTAATTGTCTGTTTGAAATAAGAAACTTTGATTTTGAGCACAAAAACTTTATCTAGAGGGGTAAGAAAACCTACCGGTTTCAAAAACCAGGTAGGAAGGTATTTTTATGTTGCTGCCTAAAAATGAATAATAGAGGGGAAGCTGTAGAGTATGGATAATGACATTCTGTTTTTGCCTTCTCATAGAACTTAATTCAAGTTATTAACTCTGTTAGTTCTTAATTATCTTATCTCCTGATTACAGATAGTTATGTCTTTTCCCTCTGCTAAACCAGTTAGAGATCAATTAGATAGCCAATTGAAAAGATGTCATGATAGATCTTTATGGACATAAACGTATGGCCCATTTCTAAGAGTTTTCTTTCTTCCTCCTTCTGGGTGGGCCTGGCTTCATCTGAAATATCAGGAGAGGAATTAGTTATAAAGGCAACATAAAAACACTTTCATTCTTGACCTTCCCCATTAAATTGTGACTCATTCGCCAAGTGTCATATTGTTGCTTCCTCTAAAAGTTTAGTGTCAAATGCAGACTGCTCCCTTAGGTAGCAGATCCAGTATCTTGAACAACATGATTATATAAATAGTATTATTATGACATTCTTTATGTCACACCAAAAGGTGCATAAAATTATTTACACAAGCTTTGATAGTAGTATTAGCTATTATTAGAAGACTATGACTAACTCTGTTTTAAAATATTTTGTGGTAAATCTTAGCTTTTTTTTTTTATTAAGGGAAAGAGATGAAAAATGGGTTGGGTTTGAGAAAAAAATGAATGAAATTATAACCTATGAAACCCTTTGGAAGGGACATTTTCTTAAGTCATAACACTCAAATACATAGACCTGACTAGATTCAAATATTAACTCCCTTCCCTCCCCCTTATTATCTATGGCCTTAATTCTTCTTACTTCCATTTCCTTCTCTCTAAAATGGGATAATAATAGTACCCAACCTCAGAGTTGTAAGAAATGAGAGAACACTTGGCAGTTTAACCATTAACAGTAACTAAAGTCACTTAATAGATGAGATTTCATTTTATGTTTATGGTGCCGTGTTTAATGAGCACACAGCAAGTGCTCCTTCGTTATTGTAGATGAGAGGACCAATGTGTTTTTTAGAGGTACTGTACTGCGTTTTGTAACTTCCATAACGGTTATTTTAGTCTCACCTTGGATGTGAAGTGATAGGGAGTTGAGGCCAATGAAGAGGAAGTACAAAGAGCAAAAGGAAAAATAAGATTAAAAATGATAAGAAATAAGTCCTCATGAAAGGTATAGGTAAATCCTGAACCTCAGGGGAATCTCAGAAGTGGGCGAGACCTTAACAGCCGTGTAAATGAACTCTTCCCTTCACCCTGATGCTAAATGGCAGCCTGCACTTATCTAGAGATCAAGGAAAATGCTAGGCCTTCGCCTCTCAAATGGCTACTCTCCTCACATTATACTTGTGAGAGTGCACTTCTCTGGAAAAATAACACGATTCTCCCCCACCTTGGCCTCTGTTGCTGTCAACAAAGCACTTGAAATACACACAGCACGTGAAATAGCCCTCACTAAGGCCTTTAGTGCTAGTGGTTAAGTTAATGCCAGCCCTTACGTTGGGCAGAATCATCATAACCCTTTCAGAAGCACTTCCTGTTAATTACTGTTCATCCATTTCCAATCAATGTCTGCTAGGCAAAAGCCCCACTCAGGCAGGACTTCTTGTAGAATATTTTAATGAACCATTTGCTGCCCTATCCGAACGCCAGACTCCCCATCTGACTTCCTACCCTGCATCAGAACTCCGTCCGCCACGGGGCGGCCGTGGCATTCCTGGGAAGACCCACACAGAGGGCTGGTGGCTCCTCTGCAGGCCCCCACCTCCACCCCCTCCGCTTCTCCACGCTGGCACCTGCTCTGCCCCGCACCCCGGGTGGCTCCCCTGCAGGGCAGTCCCCACGACGCCTCCTCTTCACAGAAACTTGGAGTCGAGTAAACAACGAGGACGGATAAAGGTTTCAAAGTGCCGGAGCCTGTCTCGGTCCTGTCCTCCCACGCGGTCGGGGCCTAGGAAACTGAACCCGGCGTCTGGCTTTCCCCGGAGACGCGGCGCGCGTGTCCCGGGGTTGCCGGGCTCGCCGCCCCCACGTGACCCGCGCGTCAGCCCGGCCTGGGGCGGCTTTCCAGGCCGAGCCCCGCCTCCTCGGGCCCTTTTTCTGCCCCGCCTCGAGCACGCCCGAACCAGCAAGCCCGGCGGCTGGTGCTGGGAAACGGCAGAGGTCACTACTGGAGGGAGCTTGCCTGTCAGTGACTCTGATCTTTAATAGCTTTCAAGGGGCCTGGCTTTCTAATTCGCCTTTGTCCCTCTGGCTGGAGGGGATAATGCTGTGATTCTTTTCCTTACAATGGCAAGGCCGTGCTCTGCTGGCTTTCCCCTTTTCATCAGCCACACTCGGTACACACTGAACTTTCTCCTCTGCCCTCAAAGTCTCAAGTTGCCAAACCGATGTCCGCAAAGTAGTACAGGGGATGCAGCTTTAGCCACCGGAGACCTAGAAAGAGACATCACATGCTTACCTCTACGCCAATTTTCCGGACACCCCACCCCCCCGCCGGCTTCCTAAGGGAGAGCCGCCCATCATTGTCTTAAGCTCTTCCGTTACTTTAACAAATGACACCCACCTACCTCCCAACCCCACCTTTTTAACAGCTGTCACCCTCCAGGTTAGGAAGCTCCTTGTCCGAAGCCAAATTTCTGACTTGAAGTTGTTTGATTTACGATATTGATTCATAGACAATAATAATAGTTGAGAGAAGAATCTTAGGAAAATGTCACTTTTTTTATTGTTCAAATTTTTATTTTGATGCACAGTATGAGAAAGTGTCATTCTTTCACAGTTTCCTTTATAGTCTTTCCCCTGCAGACTTGCCCTATGTCAGCTTATAAATACCAGGTTAAATCCTTGCTTGCCTAAAAAACTTCTAATCCACTCCATGATCTTCTGAAAGGCCATACTGAGACCCTAATCCCTGAGGGCCCTCAGCATTGTTCTTCACTCCAGACGCCAGTCTTTGAATGCACAGCCAAACAGGGGGAAAGAGGGGAAAACTGCCCTACCAAATTAGGCAAACAAGGTGTGGTAGCTCTTTTTTTTTTTTTCTCTTCTTGATCCTTTGCGTAATTGCAGTACTCTTCTGATTCACTTTGCCAGTCCAGACTTGGCTGCTAACCCTGTAAATTGCTTTCATATAAATCTGGAAGTCAAGAGGTAAAGCCTTTAGCCTAAAACTCAACTTAATTCCTGTTGGACCAAAAGAGGACTTTGTAAAGACAAATAAAATGTGTGCCTATCACTTTAATACCCGATTCCTAAAGAAAAGTGTGGTTTACTGTCCTCCCAGTTGATTCAGAAAGGAAGCCTTAACATTCTCCTTCAAGGTCATGGCTGTGTTGTCCTCTTGTGGGAGTTGCAGAATAGACTGGAGTCAGGGCAGGTGGTGAAAGATGAGGGGAACAAAGCTTCATTACTGTTTCCTAGTGGGCCTGTGCCCACCAACTGGAGGTCAAGAGAGTACAGAGAAGCAAAACTCACCTCCACCAGGGAATGGATGGAGGCGGGGGAGAGAAGTTCACCGTAACAGAGTGGTGTATGTGTTGGAACACACACTCTGTTGTCTGTTAGTATTTGCTCAATTTGTTTACATGATAACTCATTTATGCTGCTGTTCTCTGTTCTTTCCTGAAGATAAACTATCCATCAGAGCAGATCTTTGTTCCTTATGAGCTCATCTGCTCCTGCAGTCTGTGCCACACCTGTAATTATAATTATGGCCTACTGCTTGGGGTGCTGTAATCCTTTCTAGTGAAACCAATTGTGAGTTCACCACCAGAGTTACTTAGCGAAGAGAGAATGCCTGGACTGATTGAACCAGCATCATTAGTCCCTTTCATTGCTTATTCTGGCTGTGTTAAGCCTTCTATTAAGATTCAGGTGATTAACATTTTTCAGTAATATAAAGTCATCCTTGCATTTTCAACGGAACTGTGATATTAATCAACTGAAAGTGGGGCAATCTGGGCAAACATAATGAGACGAGGCTTTCTGGAAAAAAAAACAGCTGATACTGAGAAATGAAAGAATTAGTGATATTGCATCTCAGGTATTACATTGATGAAAGAAAGAGAATTCACATAGAATGGTGTCGGTAAATCATCTGTAGGCTGTTTAGACCATATCTTTCTTATGAGATGGATATGCCTTTCAACCCTAACAGAGTCAGTGTGCGGCCAAACTATTTCTGCAGAAGAATAGTCCACCATTAAGCAGGACAGCCTCGTGGTTTGATGAATTGTCCTTCAGATGAAAAAAATTTGACACAGAACTTATTTGTTTCAATTATACTGAGACTTAGGGACATGCAGGCCTTGTTCTGAAGTAACAGAGTTCCTTTTTTTCTCTGAAGAGGCATTGTTTCTCTTTGGTATAGTGTTTTTTCCTAGATACTTGATAAGAAAAGGAATTTGTGATTATGAGTGTCTATGCAGTTTGCAGTTATAACCTTTTATCTCCCTGGCTTTAAAATAGGAGGAGTGGGTTTTTCAAACCCTGTAATGCAGATAAGACTATTTTTCTTCTACAAGGTTTCATTTCTAAAATCTCAGCCCAAATATTATAGCCTTCAATTGGTCTATTGTATTTCAGACAGACAAAGGATTTAGTCAACTGCAGTGGCATTTCAGCCTTTTAGTCCTGTTGCAAATTACTGGATGTACCATGGGACTTTTCTCTGGTGTATCAAATAAAATTCAACTTGAGAAAATAGAAGAAACAAAATGGAAACAAATAAGAATGGTCTAGGACAACGATGATGAATTTGATTTATCAGTACTCATCTCATGAAAAGTGCTTTTGAATATAATGAGTGTGTTCCAAAAATCAATACTCATGAAAAAAAAAACTGGTTTTTAATAAAGAAGAATACCAGAATTTTACAGTTAACAATGAATATTGCCTCAAGCAGTGGTTCTCAAAGTGTGGTCCTTGGACAAGCAGCACCAACTTCACTTAGGAACTTGTCAGAAATTCGCATTCTCAATACATTCTAATTCAGAAATGCTGGGTCACTACTGACCCAGCAGTGTCTATTGTAGTAGTGTCTACCTACCCCGCAGTGTCTATTTTAACAAGCCCTTTAGGTGATTCTTGCCCACAGGCTTAGATCAGTGTAATAGCCTCCTATCAAACCTGCTCAAGGGTTTGCTTCCCATAAATTATTCTCCACACTGTCTCCAGAATGTTCTTTAAAAATATTCATGTAATTATGTCATCCCCCTCCTTAAAACATTTTCCTAGTTCCCCACTGCTGTTGGGTCAGGATATTCATGTTCAAGATTCTCCATCCACTGGTCCTTAATTAGTTCTGTAGTTCCTCTCTCCCCATTTCCCTTGATCCACTCCACTGTCACCCCCACCTTCCAGGCCACATGCACACACAATCCATACCTTCACAATTTGCACACCCACAAAGTTCCAGCCTTTCTGAACTCCTTGCAGTTCTGCATGATACTACTGTCTTCTCATTCCCAGTCTCTACGTTGTTTCTCCTGAAATACCCTTATCCCTCCTTTCCCACCCATTCCTTCCCACCTCTCTTTATCTAGAGGACTTGTTCTCAGTCTTCCAGGATTTGTGTTGGTTCTCACTCATCTCCTCTGGAGCGCTTTGCTTGAACATTCTCACCCACCCACACCTAGGCTAGATTTCCTTCCTAGTTTTGCCATAGAGCATTGTGTATGTTTCCATCCCTGCACTTGTCACCTAGAATTACAGATTTACAATCACTTATCCTTTTTTCCCCCTGACTAAACTATATGTTTCTGGATGACAGTGACACTCTCTTAAGGTCTTGATATCCCAACATCTAGCACAGGGTTTGGTTCATAATAAGCATTTAATAAATTTGTGTTGATTGAATGAATGAGTACCGTGGTACTGCAGGTGAACAGAATTGGATCCAGAGAAGAAAAGTGGCCTGACCAATCTACTTTGTGGGTTTTAACACCCTGATCCACTGTTGCTCAATCCAGTGTCCATGCCATGAAATCATACTGTTTTCAGACCAAAGGAAAAAGTTCAGATGTGAAAAGTTCAACTTTAAAATAGTGGTACTTTTTCTCCCCCCAGCTTTATTGCAGCTTAATCGAAAAATAAAATGTAAAATAGTTAAGTGTATATTGTGGTGATTTGATACATGGTGATATACATTGTGAAAGGATCCTCCATCTCATGACCACACCTATCACCTCACATATTTATCTTTTTGTGTGTGTCAGAACATTTAAGTTCTTAGCGAATTTCAGTTATACAATGTTGTGTTATCAGCTATGGTAACTATGTTTCATATTAGATCCTCAGAACTTACACATCTTATAGCTGAAAGTTTCTACTCTTTTACCAATCTCTCCTTATTTTATCCACCCCCTGCCTTCATTCCCCTCAACCAGTTTTTACTCTCTGTTGCCATGAGTTTGGCTTTTTAGAAATTCCACAAAGTAGTGATACCCATGCAGTGTTTGTCTGTCTGTGGCTGGCTTACTTCACTTGGCATAATGCCCTCCCAGTGACACTGTAATCTACGTCGTTTGTTAAGGCCAAACTTTTGGGAATCTAAAAATCCCCTCTCTCTTTTTCCTTTGCAAAGATTAAACACACTATTACCATTGTAGATGTAAAACACCCACAGGATTTTTTTCAGTATGTAAGTGCTATGCATAGGTTTGAGTGTGAGAGAATATGGCAGACTTTACCAATTCAGATTCAAACACTTCCTGCCTATTGAATCATGTTCAGCTCATAATCTTACTCTGCACTTCTCAGAATGATCTGAGCATTAAACCTCTCTTGAATTCAATGGGAGCACTATGCCCAGTCAGGCCACATGAACCAGAGTGAGAAAAAGGGACTGTCCTACAATGAAGAATGGAGTTTTCAATTGTCCTTAGATGATGACATTAAAGATGTTATTAAAAGCAGGGATTCAATAAACCAGGCTTGTAAATATGGATCTCAATTGGCCCTTTTAGTCAGAGGCCCTTGTTAGAGATGACACTGCTTCTTTGATTCTCCAAGGACTTCTTTTTTTTTTTTTTTTTAATTTGTTAGAGAGAGAGAGCAAGCACAGGCAGACAGAGTGGCAGGTAGAGGCAGAGGGAGATGGAGAAGCAGGCTCCCTGCCGAGCAAGGAGCCCGATGTGGGACTCGATTCCAGGACGCTGGGATCATGACCTGAGCCGAAGGCAGCTGCTTAACCAACTGAGCCACCCAGGTGTCCCTCTCCAAGGACTTCTAAAAGACAGTGCACACTTTGCTTAAGAAGGGTCAGGAAATCACTGGCTTTATTAAGATGTTAATGTGTCAGTAAACATGGTCATGGAGTAATTAAAAAGAATCTGAAACCCTTTCTAACAATGAACAGATGGACAATTTGATTACAAAATTGTCAATCATTTGTTAACTATACATCTTGATGCTGTACTAGGGCAGAGGCAGAAATCAGTCAAATACATACTTTTTATTGAGTCTGCATTTCGATATACAGGACTCTGGCTCCAGAACTTACCAGCTGGGAAGTATTACTTCACTTCCCTAAGCCTCAGTTTCCTGTCCTATAGAATGGAGGTCTGTAAATGTTTATATCTTACTTAGGATCTGAAGATTGGAATTAGGATCTGAAGATCATCTCTGTGAAGAGGGAAACTTAGAACCTCACTCATTGGGCTCAGCAAATATAACCTATTAAATCCAGACCCAGTGCACCAAATATTTCATTGGAGGATATTGGATATCACTCATGCATATACACACACATACTCATATCCTTCCCCATCCGTATTGAAACTCCAGTGGAAGTTCAGAGCAAGAGTCTATCATGCAGAGGGGTTGTAGTTTTCCTCCTCATTCAGGAAGTTCTGAGACACATTTGGGTGACAAATACATCTGAACATACCTAAAATAGGACAAAATTACTACCAAGCAACATACACTCAGCATGTGAGAGAAATACAACTGGAAATATTTGGGGTTTTTCTCCCCTTTCACCCATGGCCATCAAGAACACAACTTGGTCCTCTGTCTCCACACTTCCCTGGTTTTTGAGGTCCTGCGCCTTTCTGTCACACCCCTATCCCTGTGTGCCACTCTCACCAGATCTGTGTTCCCGATCTCCATTCCATGTCCTTCCTTCACTTCTCCTTTTCAGGTTTTACTTTCCATTTCCCTCCTGTTCCACTGTCCACACCCTCCTCTCACTAGCAAGATCTGTAGCACTTTTGAAGGAAGCTACATTATATGTTCTTCATGTTTTGCATGCATTGAACCGATTTGACTGATTAAATTGTCACTGGCGTGACACCCAGACAAAGAGGAGCCAAAGAGGGGTGAACTCAATTCTCAGTGGAGTAGGGGACTTTCAAGGGGACTGGTTGGAACAAAAATATGAACTTAAAGGTGAGATTGTTGAAGTCTCTGAAATAATGCAGGACAACAACAGATTGAAATAGGCTTGTTTATTCTGTCCTAGAATTGGAGAATTCATGAGTCTTCCTTGCTGCCTGAAGGGAGTAGTCTTAATAGAACTACAAGAGGCATAATATTGCAAACTTAGGCATCAAATTCCCCTGTAAAGTTTTACCAATTGGAAATGAAAATCACTGAAAAAGGGATTGGATAGGCTATGACTGGTAGAGCATATTAAATTAACCTTCTTTGACCAACCTCCATGCTGTTCTCAGGCTCAAATGATAAGTTACCTTTTTTTCAGAGCCACCTTATCAGCTCCGAGAACACAGGGACCCCTGTTTTTCATTTCCTGCATCTCTCTGGAGATGTAAGCTATAGTGAGCCCAGAGTTACGGAGTGGAAATGTAACTTCAGATTTTAAGAGTGAAAGGGCAGATCATCAAGGCTGAGGTGTGTAGTTGAAATTATCATCATTATTATTCTGTAGAAGTCCTCTGACCTGTCTCATCTTCCAGAATGCCACATGCTTCACCTTCTGCCCCTGAGAGTCATGTCTGCTGGGTTGTTTGGCTACATTCTCTTAAGAAAGGTATCCATTCTGTTATGTAAGGATGATTGCAAAACGACCCGTACAGCAATATAGTGAATCCAAGGCATGACCCCTAAATTCTAGCAGTCACAGGTGACAGCAGTTTCATAGTTGGCACACCCAACGTAAATACATCTTCGCCTGTGGCCTCTGATGACTTTTTCCTCTTATGTACATGTGCATTCAGGCCAGAGGAGGAACTCACAGTGCCTTGCATTTTTTTTTTAAGATTTTATTTATTTATTTGACAGAGAGAGATCACAAGTAGGCAGAGAGGCAGGCAGAGAGATGGGGTGGGGAAGCAGGCTCCCCGCTGAGCAGAGAACCCGATGCGGGACTCGATCCCAGGACCCTGAGATCATGACCTGAGCCAAAGGCAGAGGCTTAACCCTCTGAGCCACCCAGGCATCCCGTGCCTTGTATTTTTTGATCATCAATTTTAAATCCAGCATATACAGTCTTCTATAGATGCTTAAAGAAAAACACTAGAGTCAGAATTTAGAAAGTTAACTGAGGTCCTGATTTTTTACTTCTCTGTTTTTCCCCATAACCCATTTTGTTAAACAAAACGGTTCATGAACAGAAAACAGAACAGAAAAGCTGAATTAGGAATTTAGCAGATTACTAACATTAGTTGCTATTTTAAGTGATACATATGTTTATTAGATTTCAGAAATTTGCATTTATTAATTGTGATTACCTCCTTTGAAATGATTGAATTCGACATGTATTTTTTAACCACAAGTGTTATTTGAGATTCTGGCTCCTCACCCACCCCTGCCCTGAATGAATTCACTATAGCTTTTTGGATTTTTTGTTAGGGGGAGGTTGATTTGATAGTACAGAACAAAAAGACTATCAGGAGTGTTGAAAGCTCCTTCACAAACCCTGCATAAAATGGACATGCTAAGTCACTTTAAGCTCTCTTGGATATATTTAGTAGCTTCTCTCGGAAGAGCTAGAATAAATTGGGACTATGTTTATTTGAAAGAAGGAAGATTATGAGTTACCTAGATAGGAGTCACAGACTTAGATGTGTTGTTTTCCTTATATGTATTTAATTGAGACTACTGTGAAATTCATTTTTAAAAGGTTAAAATAAAATTTGCAAAGTGTAACAAGAAAAACAGGATTTATAACTTGTGCCGGTGGCGGGGTGGTCTTGGGGGTGGGGACGGGGGGAGACCGATCTCCCTCTCAAGAAAAAGCAACCCCTTAAAACGAAACATGAGCTATGCTGTGCTCAACAGATTAGGACTATATTTAGAAAGGAGGCAAAGCAAGATAAAGAGCTCAGATGGCAACACCCCATTTTTGCCTCCACACATTTTCCTGCCTGGAAAGTCTATGCAAAAGATCAGTCCACCCAGAGATATGTTAAGGCTTCAGAGAGTTCCAGAACCCCCTTTGTAGACTTAGCAATTGAGCTCAGCATTTGAATTCAGTCATGGTGTACAACACACCTCCGGAGCTGGCTTGCAAGCTGGATCAACACCTTTCAGTCAAAGTAGAGAGATAGGAAAAGACAATTATCTTAAAAGTAGCTATAATTTTGGTAGATATTCCAAAAGTTTGCTTAGAGCCTAAATCCTAAATTAAAACATTTGTTTTCCAAATGCCTGAGGCAGTGTCACCAAAAAGCCTCCTCAGAAAAATGATGAGCATCATTGTTCTCACAACTACTCCAGTATACTAAGGAGCTTATAAGATTTCACCTTAGGGGTGCCTGGGTATCTCAGTTGGTTAACTCTCTGACTCTTTTGATTTCAGCTCAGGTCATGATCTCAGGGTTGTGAGATCCAGCCCAGTGTTGGTCTCCTCAGTGAGCATGGAGCCTGCATAGAATTCTCTCTCTCCGGGCGCCTGGGTGGCTCAGTGGGTTAAAGCCTCTGCCTTCAGCCCAGGTCGAGATCTCAGGGTTCTGGGATCAGACCCCGCATTAGGCTCTCTGCTCAGTAGGGAGCCTGCTTCCTCCTCTCTCTCTGCCTGCCTCTCTGCCTACTTGTGATCTCTGTCAAATAAATAAATAAAATCTTAAAAAAAAAAAAAAGAATTCTCTCTCTCTCTTCCTCTGCCCCTTCCCCTCCTCATATACACACTCTTTCTAAAAAAGAAAAAAGAGAGAGAGAGAGAAAGAAAGAAAGAAAGAAAGAGATGATTTCACCTTAAAGTTGGTGGAACATAGAAGCCATTTTAGTGAAAAAAGCCAAGGTTAGCATTATGCCTGAGGTCCCACAGCTCAGTCCAAGGATTGTGCTCTCTCTTCAGATTCTTCTCTCCGAATTATTACAGTGTTGACTTCCGTTGCCTTCTACATTTCCTTCCCAGCAACAATGTCCTCACCTGCTCTGTACCACGGGTGTATCTGGGGTGCCCCATTCCTTTCTCCTACAAGACTGTTCTCAGTGTCAGTGCTATCCTAAGGAGAAGTGGAACAAATTTCTAAGCAGTGAAAGAACTCAATCTTAACTATTCTGTTACATGTATTTTTCTCTGGTTTCCAAAATGACAAGTGATGCCAATGAATTACACAAAAAACTAAAGCCATCCCAAACCAAAGCCAATACATCGATGTGCTGATTATTAAAATTTTGATATGAGAGAGCTAGACCTGATGCCCTCTTTTTTTTCTATTAATGTTCTAGTAGAAACCGCTTGGAGGAACCCTTTGGTTCCTTGGAGGAACACTGGAGGAATCTTAGTCTCAAAGGCTGGAAGTTCCAGGCCCTCTTCTGCAGGTAATAAAGGAGATATTTCAGAGCAGGTGGGTCCTGTGTCAGTTTCCATATGTAAACATTAGGTAACTCCTTTTCCATCCATAATCCATTCCATTGTCTGGTAGATTTGATAAAGATACAAAATGACGGATTTGTCAAGGTTGAGACTAAAAGGTACCTCTGAAGTTTTAAAGAGTTATGATCCCTAGTCAATTTCTGAAGCTAATCTCCTCAGTAAGTTTTATGTTCATCTTTATCTTTGCACTCTGTAAGAGAAACAAATGCATTTCACTGCATCAAATCACCTGCCAAGGCTTTGAGGGCTGTTTCATTCCTATCATTTCAATAGGTGTATTTGAAACTCAGTGGCCTGCCAAGATTGAGAACTTAGTTCTCAGATATTTTTATCTGATGTAACACATCATTAAAGAGAATGTAGTCTATCTTTTATTTTTTTTTAAGATTTTATTTATTCATTTGATAGAGATCACAAGTAGGCAGAGAGGCAGAGAGAGACAGAGGAGAAAGCAGGCTGTCCACAGAGCGGAGAGCCCGATGTGGGGCTCAATCCCACGACCCTGGGATCATGACCAGAGCCGAAGGCAGCGGCTTTAACCCACTGAGCCACCCAGGCGCCCCAAGAGAATGTATTCTATCTTTTATCTTTGTTTTGGTATCAATTTCTTCTCAACCCCAACCCCCAAAGAGAAATGAGGCTGTGTGTTTAATAGTAGTCCTGAACTTAAGAACATAATATTTGAGCATGGTCTTTGGGAATTCTCCACCCAAGTGCTATACAAACTTTCTGAACAAAACGGACCTTGACCCCACATGGTTTTTCACAATGCTTCCATTGATAACCTAGGATGCCAACCACCAAAGTGAATGTGGTGGTGATGTCATTGCTGATACGGTTCCACCAAATCACACACTTTAGTGAAGCAAGAAAAATCAGAGTTGCAACATCTGGGTAGAATAATGCATTGCAGCAGTAATAAGGAGACAAAAGAAGGCATGTAGATGCTTTGGACCAGGAAGAAATGGTGAAAAATTATACAAACCACACTAGTTGCCTGGCAAGACAAGCAAAAAAATGGTTGCATCTTTTGGGGTAAGGAGTATAGTTTTTACGCTCCTTATAAGGCAGAAATGCTAAGAATGAGGCTCCAAAGTCTACCCTGTAACGTGGCAGGAAAAAGAATGCTATGATATCATACTCACTCTATAATGCACAAGAATGAAATTTGGGACATTCTCAATTTATCAGTAATAAAGTATAAGACAGCACATATAACTCACGAAAAGTCTCCCTAATTAAGGAACAGGCTTTCCAACCCATACATCTACCTGAAATAGGTTTCAGAGTCTCAGACAAGCAGGGGGATTGCCAGAAGCACACATTTCTGAGTCCAAGAATTTCTTCTTCTTTTAACCCTTAAATTTCTGAGCACAGGGTTGGGCAGTCTATGGCAATTAATCAGAAGTTGGTAGAAAGTACTAAATGCTACAAAGAATGGCAACTGCAGAGGTACCAGTGAGACCAGCACAAAAAGAGGGCAACTCCCAAGAGCACTAAGTACATAGGAACCCTAGGCTTCAAGACACCTCTTAACTTGGCAATGGGCAGTCATCACAGTAAGACCCTGGGTGTATAAAAAGTCGAAGACTTAAAACTCATCTATCCAACAAATATAAATTGGATGTCCACAGTACCATGATAAAGAATACTTGGTCCTTGCCATCAAGTTGCTAATTTATAGGTGGGGAAATATAGAAGTTGACAGGCATTTACAGTAGAGACTGGAGCAATGACTAAAATGGGATTGTAGAGTACAAAGGATGGGGACCTCCCTTAGGAATGGCTTCCTGAATGAGATGAGGCTGCAGCCAGAGTTGGACTATGTGTTTAAATTAGGTGAAGGAGGAAGAGGGCAGGACATTCCAGGCAGAGGTGGAGTAATCTATAGACAGGCACAGAAGCAGAGAGACTTAGCAGTTCAGAATAGCAAGAGTGTAGGGGGCATCAGGAGAGTGCAAGAAAAGTAAGACAAGAGATGCAGGCATAGATCTGTCTGTGAAATCTTTTCCCATCTCCTTTTGCTTCCATATAGATTTGCTTGGCCTTGAAAGAACTGAATGTCTTCAAAATCAAACTTTTGTTTAGTATGTGAGTAGTATACTCCTTTTAACATAAAAATAGAAAAAAACAATATGATTTCATTTTTATAACTTTCAAAACTAGCAAATATAATGTGTGATATTAGAAATGAGGATATTGGAACCCTTTCACTATATATATGTATCAAATTAAAAAATCAGGATATTGGTTACTCTTGGAGGTAGTAGTGTTTGGGAGAGGGTACAGGGTTGTGGGGGCTTCTGGGATGCTTAGTAAATGGACTGTTTCTTGACCTGAGTGTTGATTATGCAGATATGGTCACTAAAATTTGTTGAGCGTATATTTATGATTTTGTACTTTCCATATGTAATATGGGAAAATTTTTTAAATGTTGGTTTTGTTCTTATATACTAGCAAGAATTGGAAAATGCTTTCTTTTTAAAAAATGCCATTTATACCTTATACCACATACAAAAATTAACACAAAATGAATCAAAGATCTAAACATTAGAACTAAAAAAATAAAACTCTTAGAAGAAAACAGGAGAAAATCTTTATGGCATTGGATTTATTATACCAAATAATATGGCTTGTAAATTAGACTTCATCAAATTAAAAACTTCTATGCATTAAAGGACACTATCCCAGGAGTTAAAAGACAGTCAATGGAATAGGCAAAATATTTATAAATCACGTATCTGATAAGGGATTAGTATCCAAAATATATAAGGAACTCAGAAATCAATAACAACAACAATAAAAATCAACCCTATTTTTAAAAAGTGGGCAAAAGACTTGAGCATCCATTTCTCCAAACAAGATTACTAATGAGCAATAAGCCCATAAAAAAGATGCTCACCATCATTAGTCACTAGGAAAATGCAAAGCAAAACCACAGTGAAATACCACTTCACATCCATTGGGAAGGCAATTATCAAACAACATCAACAGCAAAAATGTAAAATAACAAGTGTTGGTGAGCATGTGGAGAAATTGGAACCCTCTTGTGTTGCCAGTGATAATGGAAAATAGTTGAGTTGCTGCAGGAAACAGTTTGGTGGCTCCTCAGAAAGTTAAACATAGAATTACCATATGACTCAGCATTCTACTCCTAGGTATATACCCAAGAGAACTGAAAGCAAGGACTGAGATTCATGAACCAATATTCATAGCAGCATTATTTACAATGAGCAAAATGTGCAAATAGCCCAAATGTCTATCAACAGATGAATGGATGAAAAAATGTAGTATATACATACAATGTCGTATTATTGGTTAGTCAAGAACAGATGAAGCTCAGTGCCAGAGACACTCATAGACAAAAGATTCAGGGTAAGCATTAAGATTTCTTATAAAGCCATAGAATTTGAGACCATGTAATGTTCACACAAAAATGGACAAATAGGTCAACAGCTAATGCCCTATCATTGGTATAATGGATATCAACAGAGCTCACTCCTTTACCTCATCTCCTTTAGGTTTCTGTTCAAATGCTCTCTTAGTGAGGACTCTTACATGAAATCACAATGTCTTCTCTCCCTACCCCACCACTCTTCTGATTTCCCTTTTTCAGTAAAAAGTTATCCATCACAACTCAGAACCTTTTGACATACTATATATTTTACTGTGTATCTCTTTATCTTCTGCCTCCCCACTATAATATAAACTACACAAAGTCAGGGATTTCTTACTGCTGTTCACTGCTGTGTCATCAGAGTATAGAATACTACATGTTATACAATTAGTGGTCGATATATTTTTTTTAATGTAAATGGGAAAAAGATTTTAGAACACCCAGAAACAGACTGGTACATATAAAGACAACTGATTTATGAGCAAGTTGGCAATACAGGTAAGTGGGGAAAGGATTCAATAAAGACATTTTTGTTTCCTTTACCCAGCTTCTCTTACTCCAAAATTTCCCTAGCATTGAAAGATCTGAATTCCTACAAATCAGATTTCTTTTGGTTTCTAACCCTATAATATCATATCTAACCCTATAATATTTCTTTTGGATTCTAACCCTATAATATCAAAAAGATATAAAGCTCTAGAACAAAGTGGAACAATTAGTTAGAGGTCTCCGTAGAGATTTAAAAATTGATCCCTTCCTTTCAGCATACTTAAAAATCAATTCCAGGGGCACCTGGGTGGCTCAGTTGGTTAAGTGTCTGTCTTTGGCTCAGGTCATGATCCTAGGGTCCTGGGATCAAGTCCCACATCAGGCCCCTTGCTGAGCAGGGAGCCTGCTTTTCTGTCTCCTTCTGCTGCTCACCTTCCTTCTGGTCTCTCACTCTCTCTGTCAAATAAATAAATAAAATATTTTTAAAAAATCAATTCCAAATTAATTAATTACTTAGAAGTGAAAGTGAAAACTTTAGAATTAAAAAATAGAATTTATTTTAAAGTTCCAGTTAAGGAAAAATGTCCTAAAGATCACAGAAAAAATACAAGTTACAAAGTATCTGATTGATAATTCTGACTCCATTAAAATTAACAGCATCTATTCATAATGTATTCCATTTTAAAAAGGAAAAATACAAGTCACAAAGCAGCAGAAAATATTTATAAACACATAACCCACAGAGGAATAGAATCTAGACTATTTAAAGAAAATCTACAATCAATAGAATGGGTAACTTTGTTAGAAATCAAAGACATGCAAATTAAAACCACAAGGAAATACCGCCCCTTTTTTTTAATTCTTTGGCCAAATTTTTTGAAAATTGGAAAATATCAAGTTTTGACAAGGTTGGAGCAGCAGAGCTCTTACACATTGCTTGAGGGTTGGTAATCATTACTACTTTGGGAAAAATACCTTCTGACCCAGCAATTTCATTCTTAGGTATATAACCTAGAAAAACCATTGCACATGTACATATGGAAACATGTGTAAGAATGCTCTATAGAAGTTTTGTCCGCAAAAACAAAATGCTGAAAGCAACTTAAACATGCATTCCTCATAGAGTGGAAAGTGAATTTTACTGGAGTTATACAAGGGAAAATTATACCACAATGCAAAAGGAAGACCCACACTTCATGTGTCAGCATGGATGAACCTAGAAACATAATGCTGAGTGAAGGAAGCAAATCACAGAAGAGAAACCGTGAATCCATTTATGTAATGTTCAGATCCAGGCAAATGTAAGCAATAATTTCTCTAGAGATGGAGCAAAGTGAGCAAGAAAAGCAAAGAATTGTTAGAAGAATGAGTGAATAAACATATAATTGTTATCCCTGGCTGAGGGAAGCCGTAGAGCTATGAAGACATTCTTTCTCTTTGGGGATTAAAAAAAAAATTACTAAATTCTCTTCCCTTGGCAACATTTCTCTACATAAAATACCAAAACAAAACAAAAATATGTTTTAACTTCTGACATTTTTAAGTTTTTTTATGAGATACCTTTCACAACATGGGGTGCTCCAAACTCTTCAAAATTAAACTTCTCCAAACATGGTCAGTGATATTCTTCCTTCCCCATAGCAGGACTCAATGAACTCAGGGTCTTCATGTGTTTAGAGTAAAATGGCTTTGCTTTCCTTCAAAATGGTAATTGTGTAATAGTTGCTTGTAAAGGAAATTGATGTGATCATGTCTGGCTGGCAGGAAATTAAGCAGATAAGTGATCAGACCATTACACACAAGCTTTCATGGACCAGCAGCTGGATACCTGTCTCTGTGTGTCATGAGCCTCCATTTTGCTGCACAGATTCTGGATTTTGTCTTTCTACCATTTTCAAATCATCTGCCTACATTGTTTTAATTATTTTAAAGTATTTAAGTTATTTTAAAATGTCAAAATAATTATTGAAAACACCTTAAGCAAGGAAAGAAATGTAGGACTTGTAAGCTTTTATTGGCCAAAAGGTGCTAAATAACCAGAGCAAAGAATTTTCCAATAACTGCAACAACAACCAAAGCACTTTTTAGAAATTTTATTAGGGATAATAAATCTGTAACTACAGGACAAATTTTTAACCATTAATTCTTATAGAAGGATATATCCTTTTCTGTATTTGAAAAGGGAAAAATTTCACTTTATAAAAGCATTAAAGTCATGACTGAAGCGCCATAAAACCAAGGGAGCACAATTTTCATATCTTTAAGTCATAAACTTAAAACTTCACTAGATATTTGTATTGAGATGGACGTTAATGCAAACTTAAATCACTATAACATTCTATTATGTTACCTCTCAGATACCAAAAAAAAAAACTATCTCAGCACACTTATTTTATTGTATGTAGGTTTGGGGGATTAAAATTACTCTTTTGGGTATACAAAAAGGAAGGTTTAAGAGGTCTTTGGGAAGCTGTATAATGGGATGAACTCCAAAAGGCTTGTATGCAGTTTCCCTTTGCTGCCACCTAGCTGTGAGATATTCAATAAGTAATTTTGCTTTTTTGGGTCTCAGTTTTTTTGCGTAGATTCTCTCTTATGGTTGCTTCCATTCTAATATGAGATGCTAAATTCTTAATTTTGTCTTTACTCTTAACAAAAAGATGGGTTCCTTAGGGAGATAATGGAAGTATTTGGGGAAGGAATTGTAGGACTGAATCGTTAGTGTCTGCCTTGGAAACCCTGACTTCCTAGGATGCCTAACGTCGGCATCTTATGTAGAGTAGGTTCTCCACAGCAATTCTAAATAAATAAGTGAATGAATGAATGAATGAATGAATGAATAGCTTAAGCTCAGCAAAGCTATCAAAGCTTGTCATTTAACTAATTTTTTTCCTTCATTAAAATATCATAGCAAATTCTATGTATGAGTTTTAAATTATCTGATTTTCCTTGGGGAATTTTTTTCTTAACCTACCTTTCTGAACCTTCTTAGCCTACTTACAGACTAACATTGTAAAGGACTGAAGTTTAGAAACTGAGAGCACGTATTTACTTTTCACATTAGCATTTTATTGGCCAATTGACACCACTTCAACCCACTCACTTAAGAATCTTGAGCATGTTAATTCTCCATCTTGGATCTCTGGTTCTTTGGAAAATGGGAATAACAACATTGACCTTGTTTTGAGCAGGAAATAGCTAACATTGACAGTGAGCCTGTGAAGGCTAATCTTTAATATTAATCAGGGAGACATATTTACGTGGTTGCTTCCTCTGGGGAGAACTTCTGGAAATGAAACAGTAACCATTAAGAAATATCGTTTTTTCCCTTCCATGTTGCCAAAGTTTGTTTGTTTGGGGTAGTCATTGTTTGCTGTGGGTTTTTTTCCTTCTCTATTTTTTTGGTTGTTGTTGTGGAGGATTATTATCCTTGTGGGGTATCTACAAGGTAGTATACCCTTCAGTGTCAAGATTTTATTCATGATTCATCAAAGGAGATAATGAGGAGGTGAGAAAATTTAAGGTTCAGAGCCAGGTTCTTTGTGGAAACATATTTAGCACTGAATCTTGTTTTTTTCTTTTTCTTTTGTCAGTAGACACTGAATATTTCTGGATAGTCACCGTGAAATATTAGATTAGACACTTTTTAAAGTCATCATTACAGAGCTAGGAAAATATTATGTTAAAAAATCTAATTATTATAAATATCATATCTAGTTTTAATAAGAATGAGCCATAAAACCAGCACATTTCCCCTTCCCTACAGGTTTTACTGACCATGGTAATTAATCTTAACATCTGTTAAGGTCACTTGCCTTGTGAAATAATAAATTATCAAATAGCAGGGCCATAAGAGAGTGATGATTGCCTGTACGCGGTGCACCATATGGTCCAATTCAGTACCAATATAGGGAACACCACGTGCTTGGTCAACAACAGGTATAATATGACCTGTGTTAACAAGAGTGGGTTTCTAACAAGCGGTGGAAGTACAAAGTCATATAATGATAAATTTTGGCCTCACCGAGATGGAGCTAATATCATTAGCCATTTATTGCAAAGGAACTTAAATCTTTTCAAATTAAACTCATGATGGATTTTAATCACTTGGTTAATGTTGGTAAATGATTATGCCTCCAGCCATTACGATAATGATCATTATTAGCAAGAGTCTGTTTTTACAATGTTTCTAATGTTTAAAATTAATCTAGAAGTCAAGAGCCATTAAATCATTTCACCTGCAGCTGAATTTAAAAAGATGCACAAATTTAAATCTGTAATTTAAAAACAAAACCAAGGCAATGGAAAAATACACAAGAAAACCTATTAGCTACAGCGCCACCATGTGACCAACCTTAAAATTCCCTGCAGGAGCAAAAGAGCAAATACACCAAGAAAAACAGGTTTGTGCAGAAAAGAACTCCACAGTTAGGAACTTCAGATGGATGCTGGTTATTGACCTACAGTGGGCCTCAAAACTCTGAGAAGTCAACTTCTATCTCTCTAGAATTATAAGCTTCAAGATCCTGCGAAGCCTCAGTGGGAGTCAGCAGTGAGCTGCCAGAGTCTGCAATTTGCCCAATTTAAGTCACAGAGAGATTAGCCTTTGAAACAGGAGCTACATTTCCAAAAGTAAGAGAAAAAAATGGGTGTTTGAGTCATGTGAAAGAGTTGACCATTATGATACAGAGTCATCTTCAAGCACAAGAATAAAGTGTGAACAAAAGGGAAAATTATAGTACACAACTTTTGAATCATAATCATATCTCCTGTAATCTGAGAAGTCTGTTATCTTCTCTAGGTGTCAGGTTTCACGTCTATAAAGTTGGAGTGAGACTAGATGATTTCTAAGTCACTTACCAGGTTAGAAATCCTATGGCAAGAATCACTTCAAAACATGCAGCTCAACAAATGTAATGTAAAACTATGCACATAAATTCTTGTACAGGATGAAATTATTCTCTAATAGTCTAATAATATATAAACTGAAGCAAAACACTAAGGGGTGTTAAAGAAGAAAAAAACAGGAGAAAATAGAAACATTTTATAAACCCAGAAAAAATTAATTCAGAAATTTCCATTGCCTTCAGAAATAATTCTTAGTAATGTTTAAAACGTTCATTTATTCATTCATTTGTCAAGTGTATCTTGATTTCCAGCAATGTGCCAGGCATGGTGCTAAGTTTTAGGGATAAGAACATAGCATGGAAACTCTTCTCCCAGATAAGAAGGTATCACTGATAGAAGGAACTCAAAACTAATTACCCACGACTAAAGGAGGTATGGCTTGAAAAAGAATGAAAAATTAGATTCGTGTCCAAGGAATAAGACTGTTTTCAGTCTATAGACTAAAGATCTGGTCCCACCCTTATGAGGTAGCCCTGGAAATGCTGTTTTAATTCTTAAGCCAAGGATCTTGAAAACCAACCAAGCAGCCAACCATCCAACTAACCAACCAACAAACAAAAGTGACTAAGGCAATGATGAGTTTTAGTGACTAATGGAAGCACTTAAGAGGAACTAAATATAAAACATCTGACTATACAGACTGACTAAACCGAGTCTAAAAATAGAGAATTAATGAGGGGGGTGGTATTGTTTTCCAGGGCACAAAGTGATAACCATGGGAGTGAACAGTATGAGGAGTTAGGGAGTGGAAAATTTAGACAGTATCAGGAAAAAAGCTTCCTGTCAGAGAAAATCATTAGCTTAATACGACCACTCAGGGGAAGTGTTAGAAGTTCCACTTGTTGGTCTGTTGGGAGCCCACTGACAGAGCTCCTGTCTTTTTAGGATCCCAGGAGAACAATGGGCTGCCACACCCCTGCCTCCCTGCAAAGGCTAAAGATAGGAGTAGAAAATCATGAAGAGGGAGGGGCAGGGGAAAAGTGTGTGCTAAGGGGGATATGGACAAGCATTATGGAGTTTTTCAAAATTATAAACCACTCAATTAAATCATTTTCCCCCTTCACCTGTTGTTTCTCTTGTTGGTTTGAATGAAAGGGGTAAAACAGGCCCCTATTCTACTTCCCTGAGGAGACAGCTGGATCCAGGTCCTTAATGCCACTAACTAGACATAATACAGGAAATGTTATTTAAAAGAAGTCAGCACTTGCCATGCATAACAATTCGAATTCCTGGTTGTCTTTCTCTTGTCCTGAAAATAAGGAAATTATGCAGAAAAAGTCACCTGGCCAAGGTGAGTTAGTTTGAGAGCATTCAGTTTGTCTGATTTCTTCTGGCTTGCCTACACTCTCACGTTCCAGGGAATCTGTCTCCAGATCTTGTTGGACAGGTGCAAACTCTCAATCAGACCATACTTGCCTCTAATTTGATCATGCCAGAGTGGCACAGACTTAATTATCTTCTATTGCCTTTTTAAAAGGGCAGGAAACAAAAAAGCTCTGTTGTTTCAACAACTGCCCTTTGGGTTCTGTGCTGAGGCACCTCTGCTTGGCTTCCATTCCCAGCTTGGGGGTTGGAGCCCAGTTGTGTTTTTCTCATAACTCCTGCCTTGTGGTTTGGACCTTGGCTCTTTTAGCTACTTACGTGACTTCTGACTTTAACCATCTGCCATGCTCTTAGAGTGACAACTTGCTGCGCTGATTTTGGTTTCCTGGCTTTTTTATTTTATTTTTTTTAACCTTCTCTAGACCTAGGCTATGACCTTGATGTTGATTCATAGAACTTCATCCTAATCTTTGCTTTGATTTATGGGGTAATTAAAAAAAATGTTTCAGGATGAATCTGCTCAGATCTGCTGAGACAGAAACTCTTTCTAGTTTTCAGACCTGTGCTTAAGTACTTGTCCTATAAAAACAAAGCCATTTTTCCTTTGTCTTTCCAAGTATGAAGGAATCATTACAGTGGCTATCACTGCTGCAGGAAGAGAATATAGTTTAAATGATCATTTAAGCTAGAAACTGTTATTACTGGTCACTTTTATTAAAGACTTTTTTCTTTTTTTTGCTACGTACTTTTTTTTAACCCAAAGAATTGAGATAGTGGCTTTTTTTTGGTTTGTTTGTTGCAGTAGGAATAGTGAAAAATATAAGTTCTAGAATAATCATATAACTGATATATCCAGTTGGTTTATAGAGCCTTATGCACCATAGCTTATTATGTGTACTCTATAATTTTCTTGCATAGGTAAATTATTGTTATTTCTTTTAAGTACAGCTGGCATTCACATTTTTCCTCCCTCCATAATTTAGAAATTTTGATCAACAGACAGGTAAATAGATGGTCTTTCTTGATGAGTTATAATTAAAGTACCAAACACTTACTTATGTTAGGAAATAGAGTATCTTAAAATATACTTATGCATACATCTCAAGTGGACCCATGTGACTTCAGTAGCGGAAAGTACTTATGATAGAAAATTGCAATTCTAAACTATGGTGGAGTACAAATTTTAAACCCCAATACTTGCTAACACTATGCCACAATTTACGAGGATTCTCTGATTTGCAGAAATATCAACGAATTCTCCCCTTATTCTCAGCTGTTTTCAGAGAGTAAGTTGGTAAGAATAGCGTCAGTTAACACAACTGCCTAATCTCTCCTTGGTAACCTGCTTTAATTCTCAGAGTATGTGGCTGGGCTGTGGAAGATATAATGACTTCTCTACCCATCCATGCTTTCCTACCTGTAACATTCTGACATGGGCTTCCGGGCCACATGAGTTTTGGAATTCTGTCTAATCCCATAATTTTGCTCCCAAGGTGTAAACCATAGATCAGAGGTCAGTGTAATCATTTGGAGCTGCACGAAACCAAAAAGGAGACTTCTCCTCTCTAAATCACCATGCTCTGCTTTTGTTGTTGTAGTTGTAGCTTTATTTATCTAATCTTACTCGATTAAGCTCTAAATAATTACCGAATTCCTGAAGCTTTATAAGTCTAGGTGTTTGGCGATGTAAGATTCCTCACTTCATTCTTTCTCAAGATTGTTATTTCTATTCTTGGTCTTTAGCCTGTCCATATATGATTTAGATTCAGTTGTCGATTTCCACCAAAAAAAGGTGAAACTTTTTTGGAATTCCATTAAATGGATAGACTAATTAAAGTACATTTTATATCATTACAATATTAAATCTTCCAGAAAGAAAACTTCTCCATCTAAATCATCATGCTGGGCGCCTGGGTGGCTCAGTGGGTTAAAGCCTCTGCCTTCGGCTCGGGTCATGATCTCAGGGTCCTGGGATCGAGCCCCTGCATGGGGCCTCTCTGCTCAGCGGAAAGCATGCTTCCCTTCCTCTCTCTGCCTGCCTCTCTGCCTACTTGTGATCTCTCTCTGTCAAATAAATAAATAAAATCTTTAAAAATAAATAAATAAAATAAATCATCATGCTACGCATTTATATATATATAAAGCAATAAAGTGATTTTAATATGTAAATATAAGATCCTAAATCTGAATCTTATAAATTTCAGGAGGTAAGGGGTAATGATATCAAGGTTTGTTAATAATAATATCTGTTTAAATCACATGTAGTTACCATTTTATAGACTAAAAGGGTCAAATGCTGGCGGCTTCAGAGGTGTAACTACATAAAATCAGAGCATAATTTAAAAAATTTCATTTTATTAGACACATATATTTTTAAGATTCTATTTATTTATTTGGCAGACAGAGATCACAAGTAGGCAGAGAGGAAGGCGGGGGTGGGGGGGGGATGGGCTCCCCGCTGAGCAGGACCCTGGGATCATGACCTGAGCTGAAGACAGAAGCTTACCCCACTGAACCATCCAGACACCCCATTAGACACATATATTTATGATATTGGAGTTTCACAAACCCCTGCAAGGTAGGTAGTTTATTATTCCTATTTATAGTAGAGAAAATGATGTTATTGACAAAGTTGACATTGCCATTAGGTTTTGCTTTAAACCTATGTCCCTCTCATTGTGCACTGCTTTTTTCTTAGATTATTTCAGAGCTGATCTCTCTACTTCTCCCCCAACTAGTACATGAACCCTATCTAAAATATTCCTAAATTTTAGTCAAGTAACCTCTTGTTAGATCCATCAACATGTAAACCTCCACTGAACACTCACTACCTTTAGATACAACCCATTCCAATTTTGTATAACTTTGTTATAAAAGCTTTATTTCTGTTGAATCCAAGTCTGCCTCCCTGTAATTTCTACTTCCTGTTTCTGCACACTGAAACAACTCAGAACAAGTCTAACTGCATGTGCAAGTAGCAGTCTTTGAGATATATGAAGGTAACTATGTTGTGCCATGCTTCAACATCCCTAATTCTTAAAAACATCTTCATATCACAGAAATAGTTGATTTTCCAATCATGGCTTGTTTAATTCATTAAAAAAAGATGACAGTGGGGACGCCTGGGTGGCTCAGTTGGTTAAGCAGCTGCCTTCGGCTCCAGTCATGATCCCAGCGTCCTGGGATCGAGTCCCACATCGGGCTCCTTGCTCGGCAGGGAGCCTGCTTCTCCCTCTGCCTCTGTCTGCCACTCTGTCTGCCTGTGCTCGCTCTCTCTCTCTCTAACTAATAAATAAATAAAATCTTAAAAAAAAAATGATAGTGATGTCCCCTTATTCCCAGGGGAATATTTCAGTTACCTGCTTTTCTGGATGAGGTATTTTGTAGGAAAATAATAAGGAAGATATCCATGCAAGCAGGGATTGGGCTTATGTACATTTGCTTTTTTAAACCTTGAGCAAAAATGTAAATGTGCCTGCAAATGAGATATTTCTGAATGCTGCCAAGTTTGACATCTTGGAATACAATATGTGTTCATCCTGTTTATTGATTAGAATTATAGTTCTAGTTGTTGAGGGATCAAATAAATGTAAAAGATGAGGGTAAGAACAGAAAGTACATAACTTGTATGATACAGCATGAACAACATTATCTTGAAAAGGCTTTTTTTTTTTTTTTAAATATTTTATTTATTTATTTGACAGAGGGAGAGCGATCACAAGTAGGCAGAGTGGCAGGCAGAGAGAGGAGGGGAAGCAGGCTCCCTACCGAGCAGAGAGCCCGATGTGGAGCTCGATCCCAGGACACTGAGATCATGACCCAAGCTGAAGGCAGAGGCTTAACCCACTGAGCCACCCAGGTGCCCCTTGAAAAGGCTTTTTAAGACTTGTTTCATATTTAGGGCATATGGTATACATAGATCTGGGATTGAGGAAATCATTTAGCTTGAGGCCAAATTATGATATAGTTTGATATGGGGGGGCAAGCTGAACATGGACAATGACAAGAGTGGTCTTAAAAGATAATGGGGAGAAAGAACTTTCCCAATGGGCAGAGCTGAAAGCATGGCACCTTACTATCCTTTTAATGTACAAGAGGAAGTGGCCCAAGTGGATCATTAGATTGTTCGGTGGTGGCCAAGTGTCAGTGGCTTAGAAGGAAAAGGACTAGAATGTTGAAGGAGATGTGAGGAATGGCATGTGAATGAGACATATGAAAGTGGGCAAAAGTGTGAAATTTTTGTATTACATGCTAATGGCCACCAGAAAACATTTATCATAGAGAAGGCATTGAACAACCAAGTGAATAAAGTGACTTGTCTGGTTGATATTGGACCATCATTTGTCGCTGCCCACTCCATAAACCAACACGTAGGTCCACGAGTGGAGGGGCCACCATGGCAATGAAGGAGGCTATATATGAGCCCACTAACATGGACTCCCATTTAACAGGCCAATGTGAACAAATTATGTAAGATAAATAAATAAAATAAATAAATAAATAAATAAATAAATGTGTGACTATGGCTACACTGGGCTCCTTTTATCCTAGAATGGCCAGTGGTTCATTATTATAAGAATAGATACCTATTCCAAGTATAGGTTTGCCTTTTCTGCCTTCAGAGTCTCAGCCAGCCCTGATTTGTAGGGACTTACGGAATGCCTTGATTCATAGTCATGGGTTCTAGACAACATAGCATCCAACCAGGGGAATCACTTCAATGTAAAAGACATATAGGATATGACCATAGAATCTACTGGTCTTATTGTATACCACACTAACCAGAAGCAGCCAGCCTTAGAGAGAACTGAACAACCTTCTCAAGGCACAATTGAAGTTTCAGCTCAGAGACAGTTCTCTGTAAGGGCAGGGTTCTGGGGGCACCTGGGTGGCTCAGTGGTTAAGTGTCTGCCTTCAGCTCAGGTCCTAATCTGAGGGTCCTGGGATCAAGCCTTGCATCGATCTCTTTGCTCAGTGGGGAGCTTGCTTCTCCTTCTGCCTGCTGCTACCCCTGCTTGTGTTCTCTCTCTCTCAAATAAATAAAATCTTAAAAAGGCGGTTGGTGGGGAGATAGGGTTCTATCCTTCAGGATGCAGTGTGTGCACTAATTCAGAAACTTCTTCATGGTTCTCTATTCCCAGTAGGAAGAATGTGTGGATCTTGGAACCAAGGACTGAAGAGTGATTGATTTACCATCCCTCCAAGTAATGCACTGGGGACTTTGTGTTTCCAACAACTAGAAACTCTGCAAGGTTAGGGGTATATTTACCTAAAGTTATGTCTGCTACCAGGGTGCTATGGACCAGCAAGCTAGAAGAAAAGTGACCATGGCAGGTCACTGATACGGTAATATACCTTGATCAACAGGAGGAGGTAGAGGAACTGTTGTTACACAATAGAGTCGGGAAGGAATATGTGTGGAACCCAGGTGATCCATTTGGGCACTAACAAATACTTCTTGCCCCCCTGCAATGGTTAACATTGCTGTAATGTGCAGCAACCTAGCCTAAAAAACATAATGGCCAATGGCCAGAACATTTAAGGAATAAAGATTTAGGTCACACTACTAGGTAAGGCACTTAAACATTACAAGATGGTAGCTGAGGGGGAGGGGAATTTAGAAAGCATAATGGAGGGGTAGGAAAATGAATACCAGTTACAGCCTTGAGATTAACTGCCATGATGAGAACACTGATATATCCCATTAACTTCTCTGTGTTTCTCCTAATAAATAGAGGGCCATGGAAACCATGGAGGAACTTTTTCCCAAACCTAAATGGAGAAGTAGATCTGTGCAGTATGAGGGGTGGGCTGTCCTGGCACCTAGGTCTTGCTGTTGGCCACAGAGTTGACTGCTGGCCCCATTTCTTACTCCTCTAGATCTATTACTGTGTTCACACTAAAGCCAGACCTTCCACAGGGTGCCATTGACCGATGCCTGAGGAGAAAGAGGAGACTATTCCTAACCCATTCCTACTGGACACAGACTTCCTATGATTAGCCATTTTGGTTTGAAAATTCCCTAAGTCCTCAAATGTGACTAAAACTTACCTGGAACTACACTATAATCTGAGACTCTTTCTACCCACTCCTCTTGCTTTCCTCCACTTGTCCTTCACAAGTGTAAGACCTATGATGCAGGTAGTCTGCATCATAGTCTGATGCTCTCCCTGTTTACCCTTTGCCCATCTTAGGTTTTTTACCAAATAAATGTCTTCTATATATAGTGTCACCTTTGTGACTGCTTCTCAGAAGACCTAAACTAAGATGGAAACCAAACCCAGTGTAGCATCCCTCCTTGTCATCTCCAGCTGGAAGTGGGCAGTATCACAGCATTCTTCAACCATGCAGTCATACTCTGCCTCTTTCTGATGATAAGAAGGATAAACTTCTTCTCGGAAGAAAACGGAGAACCCATTTCCACTTAATATCCTCCTGGCCCAAGGGAGTTGAGTGTATAGGAGATGGACAACAAGATTAACTAGTTGAGATGTTTTTACATCTAATCTTTAGGCCCAAGTAAGTTCTTTTATAACCATAATCTGTATCAGCAATGCTCTACCTCTTCTGTCTTTCAGCTTGTAGGTCATTGACAAATATTTCTTGAGTAAATCCTTGTATTTCTTTCTGTATCACCAGTTAAGGGCTTCAAAATACTCAAAGTGGTACATGCCAGACAACTTCACTTACTTCATTTTCTGTCATAGAAGAACCCCACCAACAGACTCCTACATTGTGCTCAGGCCACTTGCTTCCAGTCTATGTCTGCATTTTGGAGCCTTCCCAAGGTGCACCTGGTGACTTTTCTCACTTGTTCTCTTCAGTATGTAAAGCATAAAATGTATGAAATTAAAGCAGGTTGTTTAATCCTGGTTCTGACACTTATTCTGAAAACATAGACCAATAAAAAATATAGGCCACTTGAGCTTCAGAGTCCTTATTGCTAAGTAGAAGTGATGATATCTTCTACAGTGGTTGCTGTAAGTATTAAATTAAGTAATTTATAAGTTGTAAAAGGACACACAAATATTAGTTATTATTTATTACTTTCCCCTTCTCACTCTTCATTTAAAGAGATCTTATACCATAAACTGTTTCTTCACAAACTTTTTTCAGGTTGACTAGATGGAGATAAATTTCCTGAATTCTTTGTTCTCTACTCTGAACATGAATTTACTGTCATCTCTATAAGATTTATAAGCACAATACTGCATATCTATCCAGAAACATCCAGTACTGCCTTTATTCTCATCCTGTTTTCTCTTTGTCTGAAATAGTGTTTTCTCTCATATTTTATAATCTTTCAAAGGGAAAACAACCTAAGCGAATAACTATTTTAACACATCTAATCCAGTAATCTACACAATTAAGCACATAACACATGCTTAAAATGATAATTGTGAGAAGTCATACTGAGGTAAAAATATTCACTGCCCTTCCCTACTGGGTCCCTCCCAGTGGAGTCTCTTCCAGTGACAGGATTATATTTCCTACACAAAGATACCAGACTTGACTGTATTTCTCACTTTGTCTAAGGATGTATTAGAAGATGTGACATAGGTCACTTCCAAGCAGAAGTTTTAAGAACAGATATGTGATTCACTATTGCTCTTCCCCCACTTTGCCATAAGAAAGCCAATATTCCAGATAGAGACCTCTCCTTCAGCTTGGATATCCAGTAATGAGGACTCTGGGCAGACATTCAATGTGAGTTAGAAATAACCCTTTGTTGTTGCCAGGAGATTTTGTACTTGACTGTTCCTAATGCACGCTAAAGTCCACCCAAGCTGATGGACACAATCATGATAGCATAATATCTAAGTACACTCTTCAATCTCAGTGTTTGCATTATTCCACAAACTTAAGTATGCAAGAAAGAGTGCATGTCTTCATTTTCTCTGTATTGAATGACTGCTTTCTTTGAAACTTAAACTTTGGAAACCAAATTTAGGAAGCCTTGGTACTGTTCATGTGTTTCCCTCTCATATGTATCCCCTCATATGTATACCCTCTCTGCTGATGACTACAGAGCCCACTGCTGGAGTAAATATGGGAAAGCAGGACTAGAAAATATAAGGAAGAAACAAACAGCCTCAGATTATTATTTAGCCATTCTACTAAAGTACAGAGTAATATAAAGTGAGAAAAGAATTCAGGGTTACTGAAATCAGATCAGTGTGGTATTTTTTTCTTATCATGAACAATTCCCTTTCCTTAAAAGCCTGGGAACTCTCAGTTTACTACTGCAGGCATACTAAAAAGAAACATAAAAAGAGTATTCTTACATTTTGCTCTACTTTTATTTTTAAAAACTGAGGTATGCTTGTAATTTCCATTATTCTACAATTTTCTATAAAATGAAACTAGAAAAAAAATGAAACTAGAATTAAACATACGGATGAAAAGAAGTTTCATTTGTTGCCAAATATCTTCTCTGCATAACATCTGGATATTTAGAACATCTGCACAACTGACAGTCTTTCAACTTTTCATCTGGATGTTTGGCAAATATGGAGAAAACATTTCCTTTATAAATCTAATTGTTATTCTTATGCCGTGTTATTCTAATGACATATTTGTTAATATTGCTATCATCCTACTCTTTTATCAAATAAAATATGGATATAATTTTGGAGCAAAACAATAAATTGTTTAATGTTATGGTGCGTGCCAACATACAGGCCGTGACAGTGAAAAGGGAAAATTTTGAGTGAATTATTCCTCCACAGCAATCAATCTATTTCAAGAGAGATTAACAATAGAATGTATCAAAGCACTCATTCCTCATTCAGTGGTCTCTATTGTGTATGCCCTTTATGTGAGATGAGAGAATTCTATTCTTCGGCCAGATGCTGATATAGTCCTATAACATCTGCATGGATGTCTGCTTGGCTCTTAGGGTAAGGGGGGAAATTTGATTGCCCTCTGGAGGTTGTGGAACACAGAGACAAGCATCATAATCACCCTTTGCAAAAACTCCAAGGGGCTTAGTTACATGTTTTTCCCTTGTCAACATCTGTCAAGAACCACATGTCAATTACTATTCCATCTTTTCTCAGGTAATAAAGGAACAGAGAACTCCCAGATGAACAGTCTTTATCTTTCCAACAATATGCCCCAGGCCTTTGCTTTTGGATGTAACCCTCATAAATTTTTGTCATTTTCTGCTTACAGGGATCTTGGCAGAGAAAGAGGTCTGAATGGAAGAAAAAGGTGATGTTTTTGCACAGCAAACCATATACAAGTGTTGGTTTTAGGATATCTAAAGAAAGGCAGGGTAAATCTAACTGAACTATTTCACTTTCCCTAGAGCCATCCCTGCATCTTACTGATAAAATCGCCTAACAGCTGATTGATATTGAGTCTCATTTTTTTATGCTTGTACAATTTTATCTTCTTTTATTTGTTTTTGTATTTGTTGGCTTGTATAGGAGTGTGTGTTTGCGCATGCATGTGCCATACCTAGCAGAAAACACCTTTAAGTAGTAAACAGGTATAGACCATTGCCCCATTGTATGCCAAGGGCAGGACCTATGGCCACCTATGCTTCAAAATAGGTAGTGTGAGAACCAACATACTTTTTAATATATACTTCAGGAAATTTTATTTTCCTCTAAGAGATAGCCAGTGAAAACAGATAGAGACCTTATTTTAGCAGAAGCTTTTTATACAGTTGTTAATTCACTGGAAAGAATTCCATCATTTGGCCTAAATTCCAAATGTACCATTTGCCATGATTTTCAGGCATGAATCAACAGAAGGGCTCCATATTTCACCCCATATAAGCAGGTGAACCTCTGAAACTAGTTGAGCACAGAAGCAGAGACTTAGAAAGGGATGTCGTGTGTTGCGTGGTTTCTCTGGTAAGACAGTAGTTAGAAAAAGTTCTCACCAGATTTTACAAGTGAGGAGTCCTGAGGGCCTAAGATGTCCTGAGGGCCCATGTTCTGTTCTATGTTCCAGGTTGCTCTTTCTCCCACCTAAATTGTGTAGGTGATCGTTTCTCTATAGTTGCTCAATTGACTTTATTGAGACCCTTAGTCTTAAGGGCTAAAAACTAATTACAAAACCAGGAAGACCCATATCTTGCCTTTAGGAGTTTAGTCGGGATGACAGTGCCAGATAGTCCCACAAAGAATGATGTGTGGTGGATAAAAATGGCCACAAATCCCTTGTTGTTCATCCTACCAATGTGTAAAGTCTCTTTCCTCACTCCTTTAATCCAGGATGGCCTCATGGCTCCTTTGACCAACAGAATGTGGCAGAAATGATGCTGGGCTGGTTCAAAGCTAGGTCTGAAGAGGACTGAGAGCCTCTGGTTTCTCCCTTTTGGAAGATGGCTACCAAGCTATAAGGAAGTCCAGGCCATTTCTGTAGAAGGAGGCCATGTGGAGAAGATCTGGAGAAGGAAAAACCATGGAGAGGGAAGTCACATGAAGGAGAGCTGAGGTAGGACAGCTGACGGCACCAGGGCCCTAGACAAAGGAGGGAGGCCTTCTTGGGCCTGCTGACCAGGGTTACCACCAGCTGGATGCAGTTTCCTGAGTGACTCCAGCTAATACCATGTGGAATAGAAGAACCATCCAGTCAACATACAGAATCATGAGAAGTAAGTTTTTCTTGTTGTAAGCCCCTACATTTGGGGAGTGTTTGTTACACAGAAATAATTAACTGATATAGTTTAGAAATCAATGTGCATACCAAATTTGCATAGAGCCACAGAGGAGAATCAAATGAGTATATGCAAGGAATTCTGAATTGAGGAGTGATCAGAAGTCATAAGGGGCAATAGAGTCTGACAGTTTTGGAAGTGAAAGGCCTGTTTGAATCTCTACCACACTGCTTCCTATCCTTAATATCTGGAGCAAATCAGGACCTTTCTTGGGATTCAGTTTACTAATCTATAAAAGAGAAATAAAATATCTATTTCACAGTAGTACAGTAAAAGTAAATAAATTGGATAAGATGTATAAAGCTCTTAGCACAGTGCCTCACATAGATAAGAACTCAATACTAGCCACTGTTCTTAAAATCGTGGAAGGACTTTCTGGAGTAGATAACTTTGATTTGCATAACAATCCATCAATTTTTATTTTGTAGTAATGAGATAGATTCAGTTCATTTGTCCCTGAATCTCCAGGTGCAGTTTAGGTTTTTTGACATTGTTCCCAGTTAGATTATGAAATTGTATTGATCTGTTTTATGAAAGGTGATAGAGTCTTTTTGTATAAAAGTGTCTGAAGCAGAAACTGTGACGAGTTTCAAAACCCACATCCTTTCCTTTTGAGTGTACAGTTAGATGTGGCTATGGCCACAAGACTAAATGCTTCTTAATGGAATGGGGGCCAAAAAAAACTCCACTTCGAGGCCCAGGCTGTGAAGACTTCCTACTTCCAAAATCCCAGATGATTTCCTCTTCCCATTGATTGGAGCGTAAGTCCCCACAGAGTGACCCATTGGATCTATGCGTTGAAGACGGTGTCACAGATGGGAAGGCCTTGGACCCCAAAACACTGCTAGAAGAGAGCTGCCCAACCAGCAATCACTTCACTGGACTGTGACATGAGGAAGAAATACTTCTTTTGTGTTAAGCCAGTGATAGCTCAGCAATTTTTGTATCATAGCCACTAGTGTTATCATAACTAGCCATGTTCTGGTGCTAGCCCACAATCATCTGTCTTACTGTTTCTCTCCACACACTATCCATCTTTGTTTCCCAGAGAAGTAAACCTACTCATCTTTTGTTTTATTCATTATCTCCCTTCTCATCTGTGCCCTCTTCTCTCTCTCTCTACTTTGTCTCCACCAAGTCCACCAAGTTAGATACCTTCTCTCCCTAAGAGCTGCAGAGATTCCTCCCAATAAGCCTCCTTCAACTAAATGGAGATAGAAATTGGTTTTCTTTTTTTCTCCTCCTCTATTGCCATTTTCATTCATTTGTAAAAATATGACTCAACACTCATAGGAGCATCTTTGCATATAGGTAATGTTTACTTTTCTGTAAAATGGTAGATTGTTTTTAAATGCTCAAAATAAATGAAAAGCTATTGTTTATTGAATATTTGTTATATAAAAGACAATATATAAGTGTTTTATGTTGATTACATTAACATAGGTCTCATAGCAAACATGTGCTAGGTGTTATTCTCTTCATGGCACAGATGAAAAAGCCAGAAGCCAGAGCATTTGGCAGCCTGCAGGTTCATGGAAGAGCCAGAAAATCTGAAAGCCAGAGCCTGTGCTCCTGGCTATACCTTCCATGGCTTCTCAACATGTGGTCATAGACATCATGTCCTTTCATGGTGTACTGAATGAATGTGTACAGAAAATAGATAGCTTATGGAAAAGGAAAAAATGCTTGTTCATGAGATAGATTGAAAGTCACTGGCAATATCCAATTGCATATTTAACATTAGTCTACTGCATGAATTGCATTGTTCCTTGTGTCCTCTTTGATAGAGATTCTCACTCAGTAATATAGAAGATCCTCTTGTCCGTAGGACTACTCTGCTTCAGAGAGGAAGTAGCCAACCAATTCCAGTGATCAGTTTGCCCTTTTCAGTGTCACTGATCCCCTCAGTTCTGACTCCAACAGTGATAGCATCCTATGCTTTTTCAGCTGAGAGCTTCTTTGCAATGTTAACTATTTCACTGCCATGATTTTACTTATAATTTGGAAAGAACAACCACTCAGAAGATACCATGAAGGCTCAGGTGCATCAGTCACTTACTATATACCAAGCACTAAACTAATTACTTTACATATACTGCATTTAATGTAACCCCATATGACTGAAATTGTTTTATCTCTACTTTTAAAATGAGAACCACTTGGTAGCAGTCTTCTTCCACCTGGTAGAGAAATACTCTAACTCCAGAACCTGGGCATGTCATTTATAAACACTTTTCCTGCACATATCCTAAGGGGCACTATATTGGGTCAAAAGAGAGACCTGCTAGATGGGGCTAAGGAGAAAAGTGCCATGTTCTTTAGGATCTAAAGAACACACATACCAAAATTTCAAGGAAATTATATATATGATTTATATAGGGCAGAACACATTTCTTCTCTCAATAGAGACATAGAACTTTATCTTTGGTCTAGGTATTCAGCTAAAATCTATACTTTTCCTTTGTCTTTGGCCTTGGTCTTTGGAAGATCAAATAACCACCTTCCCTGTCATTCCTGGCACCTCAGGACTGGATGAGACCAGGGATTGTCATGATGTTACCATCATATATAATTGGCTTAGCAAAATCAGTAATATTAACAAAGCAACAAAGTATATTGCTTGGAATATTGTTCACATGAGAATATTCACTTTCCAACATGGGGAGTTATTCTAGATGCAGTCTGGAGTCTCATTATGAGTGTTTGTTCTTACTACTATTCTCGCATTTGGTTGAAGAGTCAACGTTGTACAGGTATTTTTGCCTTCGTGTAACGTGTATTTCTGAAAGAAAAAAAAAGCCAACTCAGATCTTTAAAATCACATATAAAAAAATTACAAGGTTTAAGGGCAAAATAGTGTCAGGGCCAAACCACTCAAATCATATTCAATTTCCACTCAAAACATATAAAACTATAATGATATGCTAACAAAAATAATTCCTAATAAAAATACAGCACAGTTTTTAAGAAACTACTGTGTGACTAGTAAACAAAGAAATACTACTATGTAAATAAGACCTTGCATTAGAAAAACACTTGCATTAAGAAAAAAATCAGTGAAAGCAGCTTGTGCAAGGGCTGGGACTGCTGAGTTATGGAGATGAGAGCCAAGGATACAAAGACCAGGAAGGACCTCTCACAGGCCCCTCCCAGAGAGCAAAGGGGCCAGATGGAGCCACGAGGGGGAGTGAGGATGAACGGGCACAGTGCAACCCAGCCAGAGATGTTCAGCCATCCTCATGCACTTTGCATTCAGCTGCAGTTACACAGTGGTCCAAAACATGAACGTGCTGGGAAAAGTCACATGTGAACCAATGTGACCTCCAAGACAAAACTGCTCCCTGATCTCAGTTACACATGAGCTGACTCACACTGCAGAAACACATAGACACAGTAAAGCAAAACAAACTGTCAGAGGAGAATGCAACAATAAAAATGATGATTCTGGAAGCTATTAATCATGCATAAAAACAATTATTAAAAATTTTGAAATAGAGGGGAAAATAGGTTATAATTAATCTGATTTTTAAGAGATAATGTATTAGCTACTTAGCTTTGCAAAGTATGTTATATAGAATTTGAGTCCATAAATGTGTATAGAAATTTAGATACTTAAATGAGGTACAGTTAATAAGAAATGAAGGAAAGAATTATAAAGGAAAATCACATAGCCCCCAATCTCTTGCTCCTTCACCAACTTCAGCCCAATTGTCATTCAAGTGGAATCATCAGTTTGCATTAGAGCTGCTGAGATATTACTGTTTCTGTCCTATTCAGTACTATTAGAAATTTAACCACTAAATTTTTCATAACACATTTTTATAATAATGGTAAAACTTCACATTTATTGCCATGTCCCCGAAGTTGCTAGTAGGATGGTGACTTGGTTCAACTTAATATTGGTTTAAATACTCAGCCCTATCACATTTTTGATTTACCTCTGTCCCTAATAAATTTATTTATCCTTAATAAATGATTTCTGAACAATTTCTTATGAATGATAAAACAGAATTCAAGACTCTAAAGGTAATGTTGTGTAATATGGTAGCCACTAGCCACATGTGATCATTTAAATTAATGAAAATTAAGTAAAAGTACAAGTGCATTTCCTCCGTCACACTTGCCACATTGCAGGTGCTCACTGGTCACATATGACTAGTGTCTATCCTACTGAGCAGTGCAGATGTGCAATGACCATCACAGGAAGGTCAACGGCAGCTTCTGACAGATTTCTGAAAGAGCACAATATTTCATGGGTCAATTCTGCCTTTAAAAGTGTTAGTGAAAAAAAAAAGTGTTAGTGCACCTTTAGCCTCCTTATCCTCTTCCTTTATACTGGTAAGTGTGGAAAGATTCTCTCTTGGTTTTGCCTTGGGTGCTTGGAAAGAGCGAGCCCACCAGGCGCCCTAGGACACAACAGATCACCTCTCGCAAATGCTGTCACTGCCCTGCCCGTATTTTTGGCTCTTCCAACTTCAGTGTGCTCCAGCCATCTCCCACCTGCCAGTATCTTCATTTCTTTGCCCAAGGTCTTTTTCTGAAACTGCTGCGAGACTTTCTGCCTGGACCCTTGGCAGGTGAGAAGTGCCAGGAAATTAACACTCAGGAACAGAAATCGCCAACAGATAATGGATGAAAGTTGGGGTGAAAATACTCTAGCTCTCCCTTAGGTAGGGAATCACTGAGCTGTGTGTTTTGCAGCACTTTCCAGAGTGGCCAGAGGTGGTAGCTGGTTGAGTAGACGCCCTACCTCGGCGATCTACGTCGGCAACCTTGCTTCTCCACAATCACTTTCCACACCTCACCCTGTGTTTCCTTGTACCTCCAAATAAGCCCTTCACATTCAAATCCTTGCCTCAGAGTCTGCTTCTGAGGAAACCCAAACTAAGGCAATATCCAAATGGAGGGGTGAGACGGATAATCAGAAAGAAAAGGGATTCACAATATTAAAGATATCAACATTTTTGTATCTTTAGATTGTGAGCTCCTTGAGAGGAAGGATTGTATCTTAATTTTCTACTCTGAATATCTAGCACATACAAGGAGCTCAAGGAGAATTATAGCTTATAGTGTTTCACACAGAATTATTTTTTGATAGTCCAACAATTCTATTTAGTAGCTATTACTGTCATGTTTTTAGCTGAGTAAATTGAAGATCAAATAATTTAAATGAATTATCCAAAGTCGCACAGTAAGTCACCGTGCTCAGCATGAAACCAGGGCTTCAGACTCCAGACCCTGTGCTTGCCTCTGTAGCTGGGGCAGCTCATGGACTGGCCATTCCATTGACTTTTCTGTTGGCCTCTTTGTGGGCCTCAGCTATGCCCATGACACAGTCTGTGCACCAACCTCTGCCTGAATGGATAGAGTGAAGTATGTTATTTGTTTCTGCTCCTGTTTCAATGTGCTGAGTTCTCTTAACCTCATACAGTGGTTTCTATTTTCATGGACCATGGCTCTTTATCTCTAGACTTGATCCTAGAACAAAATGTAAAAGAAGATAACAATGAATTCCTCCATGCCCTACTCTCTGATCTCTGCAAGTCACAATCTCTCCCAGACTCACCCTGGGAAGTCTCAAGGAACTAATTCTACCAGGACTTCCCCACGTGGGCCATGCCAAGAGTCTGGAACTATAGAGAAGTGAGAAGAGCTTCTGTATCTCAAGAGATCACTCCAGGTTCTGCCCCTTCCTTCAATTCTGAACCTTTTGCTCTCTCAATCTTTTGCTCAGACCATTAGCTTGATTCTTTATTAGTGCTGTTTTCCTTTTTGTGGATATGATTTCCCTTTAAGGAATCGTATGGGGTTTTGGTCAAGCTGGTTGGCTCCGGAGTTAGGATGCCCGGGTTAGAATTTATTTCCATAGCTTTAAGAGACAGTGAATGTGAGCCTTGGGCAAATTATTTTAAATTCTCTAAGCTTTAGTTTCCTGATCTGTAGAACACAAGTGATAATGAAAGTACCCACCTATTTTAAAAATGCACCCAAAATTTCTGAGGTTTAAATGAGATAACCCATGTAAAGCACTCAGCATAGAGTGAACACATAGCTACTATCAGACACTACAATTGGCCATATGTTCTGTGTGTCCCCACCTTTCCCCTCACTCCCCATGAGGCTAATGTGAACCCTGAGAACCCCAAACCTATCACTGATGGGCAGCCTGGCCCCCATTTGTCCAGAATGGAATTTAGATTAATTTGTTACCTCTTTCAAAATTAACAGGAACTCTGGGACTTACAATTCTTCAACTGAAAGACATGCATTTTTAATGAGTGCAGTCTAGGAAGAAAGCCCATTTGCAAGCAGGGTGCCACAAGATGGTAGAAACCATTTGCCTCCACATAAAAGCCAAGCTGTTTATCTCCCAGTTATTCACAAGACTGTGCTAAATGATCAGTGTAGGTTAAACAGTGAGCCCTGTACACGAAGGTGGCAGATACATTCTGGTAAACACATATATGTGCCTGTTTTTACATCCAAACCCTGCAAGAAGAAGAGGCGGAACTTCTTCAAATAGAATAATTAAAGGCTGAGAAAGTTTTTAAAATAAAAGTCATCTTATGGGTTATATGATTCTTCATTATGTGCTTGGCTAGGGGTACAATACTGATTTCTTATTTATGACCTTTTATTTTTAAGGTAGAGATCATATAAATTTGATACCATGTTTCCTGAACCAAAAATTTGCCTACAACGTCTGACAAATGATTTTTTAAAATTTTTATATTCATACAAACTGTCACTGTTACAAATACATAAGAATTAAATTCCACATGGCTGTACATTTAAGGAAGCATCTAGTGAAGACCACAAAACTATGAAATTAGAAAAGCCCCTGAGAATCCGGCCGCCACGATAGAAAATCAAGTCACCCTGCCTTAATTTCCTTGTCAAGGCTTTTCCACAGCGAAGCTCATTGTCCAGCTCACAGACTTTCAAGCTGGTGTGATTAGCTAGGCCACCATCTTTACTATATCCAGTGAGAAACTATAGTTTTCAGGAAAGCAAGGATGTGGTCACACAGTTGGAGTTGGCAGAAACATGTTTGCAGCTTCTTATTTTGAAACAAGATGGAGTCATACACTCCACAGAAAAGTGTACTCTATCATGAGCTTGCCTTGGAGTCTGGTTGGTTTATAACCTTTTAACAAGCTGTCCTGAAGATGGCGCCACGTGCTTAGCTATGTTACAACCAGTACCGTTCCGTGATTTCCTACCGAAAGCCATTCCCTAACAGCCACACAGATTTACAGAAAGATCTGTAGGAAATGCTACCTTGAAATGATATTCCTGTTTTAAAGCATAAAGATTAATCTAAGTCACCCAAGAGATCATCTGATTAAATCATTTCTAAATTTTCAGTTAGGAAAAGGAATTACAGGAAGAAATGCAGCACGATAATGCTATTTGAGTTAGATCAAGCCAGAGTCCATCCCCGAACTTGTTCCTTCACCTTTGTCCGCTATTTGCAGTCAGAGGCACCGCCATGTGTCAGATTGCAGAGCCAGCAACTTGAATGACATCTTTGATCTTTTTCTCTACTTTTAAATTTCCCCTCCCAGCAATGCTACACCCAAACCACCCGGTCCTGTCTCTTCTGGTCTGTAAATGTCCACATCCTTCTATTCGCTCTGTACCCGTACAATCCCAAGGCACGGTCACCTGCTCCCTGCCCACTGAAGAGCACGTTAGCCATTTCCCCTTCAATCTCCTCTCTCCATCTAGAGTGATCTTTCAAAAGACAGACTCAATCATGTAATCCCTTGGTTTACAATCTTCCATGGCTCCCCAGTGCTCTCACGTACAGTCCAAACTCAGAACGCCTGTAGTAGTTTTCATAATGTAGCTGTCTCTCCCACCCCCACCCCCACTATTTCTCCCGCTTCCTCTTGCAACTCTGTCTCACTTGTCCTTTTGCCTTAGTCATAATAGACTCCTTTTCAGTTCCTGGGATATTCACCTCAAGGCTGTTTATTTTTACTGCTTCTGCTTGTGTCCCCAGGAACAACTGCATCTCACACCTCCCCATAACCTGAGCCATCCCCGCCTCTAGCCAACTCCGGCTTCTCCGGAAGGTCTCTGCATATTTACCCTTTCTTCGTGGAGGAGACCCCTCCGGTATATTAGGGCCCAGTGCTCCCTAACGCCCTCTACTGTTCTACTTTTAATAGTTATCTCATTTTGTCCTCATTAATCATGTAATTTTCCCTTGCTAGGTTACAAGCCCTTGAAAGCAAAGGCAGTGTCTTCCTTGCATAACATGCTCACAGTGACCTAGAAGGCCTTCCATCATCTGCCTCCCTCACCTGACTTTTCTGCTCGTTACCTACATTCCCTCCTCATTCCTTTGCTTGTTCCTCCACTTGTTTTCTCCAGCTTGGCTTCTTTGCTGCTTCTCTCACTTTCCAGGCATGATCCTGCCTCAAGGCCTTTGTACTTGCTACCTCATCTACTTAGAATGTTTTTTCTCCAGTTTTCTGTGTGGCTCTCTCCCATGCCTGCTTCAGAGTTTTATTGAAAGGCCACATTCTCAGTGGAGTCTTCTCTGACCATCCAATCCACCACCTCCCACAAATATTCCCATCTTCCCTGCTTTATTTTTTATTCAGCTCCTACCACTGTGCAGTATGCTTTCATGGCTTATGATCAATCTCCCTACACTAGAATGTAAGCTCCATGAGGGCAAGGACCTTTGTCTCTTTGATTCAATCATTGCTGTATCCCAGCACCCAGAGTTATGTCTGGTGCAAAGTAGTCAGTTGAAGTGTTCGTGCTAGTCCCACCCTAGTGATTTTATAATCTAAGTCGTTCATCTTTTTAGGTATTAAATTGTTCTAATTTATGGGTGGAGAGAACTATCTGCACCTGGAAGGGCTTTCCTCTTCCTGATTACTTTCACTTCTTACTTCTAGAACATATATATCTTTGGAGAGGTTGGAGAAATTAGAATTAGAAATCAATCTTCCCATGAAAAGAAGAAAGCAGAAATTTACTGAGGTCCTTCCTATTTCAGTTGTATCCAAATAGTAAATATCCTGAAAACAGAAAACATTTGGTGTGAAACCAGGGCTACTGGTCTCATTGAAAATGTCTCCTCCTGGACCCCTCCTGGGGTGGTGATTCCTTATCTTTCTGTTAACTGAGGAGACATTCAGAGAAAAACTGATTCTCTCAAGTCACTGATGCCCTTTTTATGTGGAAAGCCATGAATTTGTCTGTCTGTACAATCAGCCCGACCATTTGGGTAGAAATGTGAGGTTTCTCAAGCCAAACCAGCTGTGCAGTGAGATAGAGCCCAATTTCCTGAGCAGGAAATGGCAAAGAAGACTCTGATAAAATGACTGCAATATGGGTATAGAGTCATTTTGTAAAATTCCAACACCTTGCAATGATCAACAACTCTAGGGGAAAACAACATTCAGTCTCACAATATGTAAGACTGATTCATGACTAATGATTTATCACAGATGTTTGATTCAACTTCCATTTTCAGAGTTAGAAGATGAGCAAACAGATGCTCACCACTCTGTAATTTCAAGGGAATATCGTATTGCAACTACAATTAAGCACAGTTTCTATATGAACATGTGAAAAATTGTTACAGAGAAAAGTGAGAATGATCATTTATAACAAAACAGAAGTGAAAGGAAATACATGAAAATTTGAAGTTTTGACTGAAGGTTAAGGTCATAGTTACTTAAAGCCAAAGGAAAGGAGAAAATTGAATGCCATATTTGATTGGGAGTTCAAAAACAAGATTTGAAAACATAGCTCATGGCATGTCATCATTACAAAATAACATAAGACTTGCCAACACAGAAGAAATCATGTGGGTGTGATGAGAAAAGGGAGATGAAAGGCTGCTATTTAGTTAGACATTCTAACAGCGCTGAGGATTTGGGTAACAATTAGGCTGTAAATGGTCAAGACACGTTACATTTTATGGAGAAGAAAACAGCAGTCATCATTTATGTGTTCTTGGAAAGAAAATGAAAGTCTACATGGTAATTTAGTTAAAATAGGCATCCAGACTAGCAGAGATGGAAGGAAAAGAGAGATGGAGAACTAGAAAGGATGATTTCTGGAAGAATTCCCCACAATTGGGAGAGATCAGGTGAAATAGAGGAAGTATGGTTGTGGTTCAGAAGAAAGGATAAAAAGTGGCCAAGACATGCATGATGTTATGTAAACTAAGCTATATAATGACCTCTTTCATTCCAAAGGACTCATCTTTGGAACTGCTAGTGGGATTATATTTTCAAAGATTCCTCAAGTTAACAAAGAGATGAAAAGCAGACAGAAGAGAATAGGTCTTCTGGAAAAGAAAAGCATTCCTTAAAATTCCAGAGGCGATTTTGCACAATGAAAGCCAAAATGATCAGATGAGGGTTAAGATAAATGCTAGGGAAATCTACAGTCCTGACCAGAAAAAAAAATTAGAATATATAAGTCCTAGATTCGGTTCAAAGACAACCTGATTGGAAGGAAGTGGTAAATCCTAGGAAAGAAACTGCCTGCTTGGTCCCAGGTTGGGAAAACTCTCCCTTATATGGATACTATTAAAATAAATAAATAAATAAATAAATAAATAAAACCATGGAGGAACCTAAAATCAAACACTGACCCACATCCACCACGGAGAGTCCAAAAGCATGAACAAATAGAAATCAGCTTCCTCAAAATATGTTCCACCGAATGCTATTGTTTGGTGAAGCGTGTTGGGAATTTCTAGGTTGACGAAAACGAAGCAGGTTTTGTTAGACTTAGGAGAAACAATCCTCGGTGGTCCCTGAACATCCCCACATTCTTGCTGGTTATGCCGACATTGCAAGGCCCTGGTCATTCCTTGCCCAAGCTATTTCTTATGGGTGTGATGCAGTGAGCAACTTGCAAAAGGGTCCTGGGATCGAGACCCGCGTCGGGATCTCTGCTCTGCGGACAGCCTGCTTCCTCCTCTCTCTCTCTCTCTGCCTACTTGTGATCTCTGTCTGTCAAATAAATAAATAAAATCTTTAAAAAAAAAAAAAAAAAGGCTCCCTTCAGAGAGGAGGTGAAGTCTCCCTCTGGGACAGGAACAGCCTTGCTAGAGAAGAGATGGACTCCCAAGCTCAGAAGGAACTTCCTTAGCTGCAGAAAGATCTGCCTTCTCTTTCAATGGTCTGCTGTGTAACTCACAATTCCCACCATTTGAATTATTCCTCGGGTAAAATGCGTTCTTTCCAGAAGGCTCCTATTAAAATGCAAACACATTACCTGGAGTGTGAATATGTATGAATATACTTATGCTTTAGTGTATATTTATTTATGCTTTAGTGTAGATTAATACCTTCGCATAGAGGAGATTTAGAGAAGAGAGCTAGGCACTGAAAGAATGTAGAGGGTGGGGGCGCCTGGGTGGCTCAGTGGGTTAAAGCCTCTGCCTTCAGCTCAGGTCAGGTCCCAGGGTCCCGGGATCGAGCCCCACATCGGGCTCTCTGCTCAGCAAGGAGCCTGCTTCCCTTCCTCTCTCTCTGCCTGCCTCTCTGCCTAGCTGTGATCTCTGTCTGTCAAATAAATAAATAAAATCTTAAAAAAAAAGAATGTAGAGGGTGGGCTGTGAGTTAAGGAAGGTCCTGGGCTTGAGTTTCTGGGTGGGTAGAAGAGGCAAAATAGAAGTTTTGCAGTGATGGGCCCTGCTTTTTCTTTCTATCTTCTCCCCAAATACCAGACTTTGGGCTATGATTTATGTTTAAAATAAATTGTAAAAATGTGTATCTTGCCCTTTTCTTTTCTCTTTTTAAATTTTCCCTTTGAACTAGAAAATTTAGTAGTAAATAAATTTACTGGAATATAAATTTATCGGTCTCACCAGGTAGGTAAAAATTTGAATTTTAAAAGGAAGCTTGAGTCAGCATCATTTTAGGCAGCAAGGGAGGAACGGATGGACTGTCTGGCAAATATTTCAAAACAAACTCTTCATTTCCTTGAGGACAGTTCTGGAGGGGTCCAAAGAGGACCAGCAAGGGCCTGGGCCTCAGGCTTCTGGTTCCCTGACTCTGCCAAATGCCAGCCTTGTCGGTCTGGTGTTTTTATTTATGTTTTAGCTTTGTTTGTTATATGTGGTATTTTTTTTTAAGCGGGAAACTGGGAAGCTTATAGTAGATATGGCTCAATAATTTTTTCAATTATGACAATTTCTGCCTGAAAACAATGCATATTCTAGTGCTCGTACTTGACTTACAGCTTTCTAGAAGCTGTTTGTCACAGTTACTTAACTTGTACATGATTTTGCTATGTTCTCACCACCATTTGGGGGAAAGTTATTCAGAGAGAATAAATTAAGAGTTTTTGTACTTGCTCTTGAAAAAAAAGTTGTGTGTACTCAGCACTCGGGGCATTGTGCAGCAAAGAACTGTGATTTTCCATAAAAAAAAAAAAAAAAAAAAAAAAAGAAGTCTTTTCCTGCAGTGCTTACAATGTGTTCCACACATATCGGGTTTTATGCCAGAGGAAGGACCAGCATCATGTCATCCTGCAATGGCATTTCAAACATCGCCATGCCAGATGGGCTATTACAAGAAATACGTAACATGTTCCAAAACAGCCAATTAAATTTCTTTGTGTTTTATAACCAGATCTACCATCATGTATTCTCTCTGGAAGAAAGTATTCCTGGATCAACCAACTCTCAGATCTGGTGTCATATTCAAGGGTCATTTGCATTAGTAGAAAGCCTCTGAAAAGTCAGCAGAAAAGCTTGACCTTCATGTTAAACATTGTACAACGTGCTGGATCATGGGGACCTGAGGAATTCTAAGTCTCCAGGGTACATGAGCCCCTACTTTTGCATGATCCTCTTCTGTATTCCTACATGCTGAATGTCCAGACACAATGAGAAATAAATAGCATTGCATATAGAGTCCCTGGTTCTCAAAAACAAAAGTCATGAGCAAACCGTAAAAGACAAGACCACCTGCAAGGTATTTTCATTTTTAATTATAAATGGGGCACTCCTTTGGCTCCTTATAATTCACATCCCAAGGTACTAGTACTTCCAGGAATTTAAGAGCATTTTCTGGCATAGGAAGATCATTTAAACATTGAGGATTATCAGTGTAATGGCATTGAGCCTAAGATAAGTCACCCACTGACAAATTAACACCAAAAAAGATGAATTTTCATTTTACTTTTCAAAGTCTCAAGAGAATATTGAAAATCTTCCTTCCACTAAAATGGATGGAGCAAAATATTTTAGCAGTGGACAGTGGTTTTGTTTTGGTTTTTGGTTTTTTTTTTTTTTTGTCATTTTGTTTCATTTTCTCTCAAGGATTATTATTTTTTTAAGAGGGGAAAATGTAATTTTAGTCTGCTCAGAATGAAGAGTTAGTAGGAAAAGCAGGAGTGGCTCTTCAAATGCCACTAAAGTTTCATTTCAGTGGATTAGTGTCCCTTATGTTTAGGGCAGGCTACTTCTTTTAATAACTCCTTCTTGCTGGTGACCACAGCTGCTGGAATGCTCTAAGTCACTGTAGTTACCTTGTTCAGAAAGTTCCCTTCGGTTCTAACTCCTCTTTTATTTCGACTCTTCTTGCTTCTTTCTGGCTGCCCCCATTTGTATCCCATGGCCTTCCCTTAGATGCCGTTCTTGCCCTGCCCATAGCCCCCAAGAACTTGCCACTAGGGTTCATGTAGGCCAAACTGTTAGCTGCCAGTATCGGCATCTCATAGCATAGCCTGCTTGGCCCACGTGCACGGCAGGCACGCACCCTCACCAGTGATGGATAGAAGTTGGTATATACAACATTAAATATCGTACAGTGTTGTCATTTACACTTCAGTAAAGCTGGGGGTTGAGGTGAGTGTGAAATTGGTGTATACATACCCCAGCTCTCTCAAACTCAGGTGGAATATCTCTGAGGCATGTGTTCTACAATGGCCCCATGATTCCTCCAGCAGAATGAGCTTCAGTTTCCCACTGTAGTAATTGCCTGATAATGCCTTCTTTATTAACTTTCTTCATTTTTTAAATCATATCTCCAATCCCCTACCTATGTTTCCTAGAATAACGTCCTAAATAACTACCTGGGTTTTGTCTCGGGATCTGCTTTTAGGGAAACTTCATCAATATAACGCCGCTGGATTTCCTTCTTTCCCACGTGTTTTCAGTCTACAGTCAAGTTATGTCATACGTCATGGGCAAATTAGGCAGCCCCATAACATCCCAGCCCCAGAGCCCTACATATCTTGGGATAAGGCTGGTGATTAGATGCCATATTTGTATTTGAAAGGTATGATTTCATACGCAATATGGTTTTCTTTTATTATATTTTATCTGCCTAAATGAATTGCTCTATTATGCTAATAGCCAATGATTCAGAAATATGAGTCTCCAAGCCAGCTAGAACTCTCTCCTGTTTTGAACATGCATACTGGACGGCCTATGTGTCCCTTGGTTATACCCACATCCATTACACTTAGCATAGACCATCTTTAGCCCAACAGACTTCCATTTTGCCCCCAGGCTTCCCTGAACCACTCACCCAGTTTCTTAAGTCAGAAACCAGAAAAAAGCCTTTACAGCTCTCATTTAACCTAATATCAAAGAGGCACATTCTCAGCTATGAGCAGTAGACAATTTTTACATCCTTTATTAACAGCAGCTTAAAAGATATTGCTTCATTTTTCTCACATAACAAATAGGTTCAAGGTAGGTGGCTGTGGTATTGATTTCGTAGCTGGAAAACACCCAGTGTTACTTCTGCAGTTTACTTGATGCTCCCCAATGGGATTGAGACAGAGCTGCATTATTTCTTTCTCAAGGAAAACAGAAGTAGAAAGGCATGGCAACAGGCATGAGTCCCTTCCACCAGGAAAAAAAGCTTTCCCTGAAGAACCTCCTAGCAGATTTCTCTTTCTGGCTTATTGGTCAGAACAGACCAGATGGCTACCCCAACTAAGGAGACTGAGAAAGTCAACAACAGAATTGCTACGATTGGATTACCCCAGTCAAGATCCGTCGCCTCAGGATGGGCACACTGCCACTTCAGAGAACCAGGAAGAAAGAGAAGAATAGATGTTAATTAAGTAATTTGTAGCATTTGCAACAAACTCCAAACTTCTTCCAATCAAGCATCAGGCTGGGTCTATTCTTTTTTTATATATATATTTATTTAATTTTTTAATAAACATATAATGTATTATTAGCCCCAGGGATACAGGTCTGTGAATCACCAGGTTCACAGACTTCACAGTACCCACCATTGCACATACCCTCCCCAATGTCCATAACCCCACCACCCTCTACCTACCCCTCCCCCCGGCCACCCTCAGTTTGTTTTGTGACATTAAGAGTCTCTTATGGTTTATCTCCCTCCTGATCCCATCTTGTTTCATTTATTCTTTTCCTACCCCTTTAACCCCCACCCCCGTTGCATCTCCACTTCCTCATATCAGGGAGATCATATGATAGTTGTCTTTCTCTGGTTGACTTATTTAACTAAGCATAATACCCTCTAGTTCCATCCATGTTGTCGCAAATGGTAAGATTTCTTTTCTTTTGATGGCTGCATAGTATCCTATTGTATATATATACCACTTCTTATTTATCCATTCATCTATTGATGGACATCTAGGTTCTTTCCATAACTTGGCTATTGTGGGCATTGCTGCTATAAACATTCGGGTACACGTGCCCCTTCGGATCACTACGTTTGTATCTTTAGGGTAAATACCCAGTAGTGCAATTGCTGGGTCATAAGGTAGCTCTATTTTCAATTTTTTGAGGAACCTCCATGCTGTTTTCCAGAGTGGTTGCACCAGCTTGCATTCCCACCAACAGTGTAGGAGGGTTCCCCTTTCTCCACATCCTTGCCAGCATCTGTCACTTCCTGACTTGTTCATTTTAGCCATTCTGACTGGTGTGAGGTGGTATCTCATTGTGGTTTTGATTTGTATTTCCCTGATGCCGAGTGATGTGGGGCACTTTTTCATGTGTCTGTTGGCCATCTGGATGTCTTCTTTGTAGAAATGTCTGTTCATGTCCTCTGACCATTTCTTGATTGGATTATTTGTTCTTTGGGTGTTGAGTTTGCTAAGCTCTTTATAGATTTTGGATACTAGCCCTTTATCTGATATGTCGTTTGCAAATATCTTCTCCTGTTCTGTGAGTTGTCTTTTGATTTTGATAACTTCCTCCTTTGCTGTGCAAAAGCTTTTGATCTTGATGAAGTCCCAATAGTTCATTTTTTCCCTTGTGTCCCTTGCCTTTGGCGTTGTTCCTAGGAAGAAGTTGCTGTGGCTGAGGTCAAAGAGGTTGCTGCCTGTGTTCTCCTCAAGGATATTGATGGATTCCTTTCTCACATTGAGGTCTTCCATCCATTTTGAGTCTATTTTCATGTGTGGTGTAAGGAAATGGTCCAATTTCATTTTTCTGCATGTGGCCGCCCAGTTTTCCCAACACCATTTGTTGAAGAGGCCGTCCTTTTTCCATTGGACATTCTTTTCTGCTTTGTCGAAGATTAGTTGACCATAGAGTTGAGGGTCTATTTCTGGGCTCTCTATTCTGTTCCATTGATCTATGTGTCTGTTTCTGTGCCAGTACCATACTGTCTTGATGATGACAGCTTTGTAGTAGAGCTTGAAGTCTGGAATTGTGATGCCACCAACTTTGGTTTTCTTTTTCAATATTCCTTTGGCTATTCGAGGTCTTTTCTGGTTCCATATAAATTTTAGGATTATTTGTTCCATTTCTTTGAAAAAATTGGATGGGATTTTGATAGGCATTGCATTAAATGTGTAGATAGCTTTAGGTAGCATAGACATTTTCACAATATTTATTCTTCCAATCCATGAGCATGGAACATTTTTCCATTTCTTTGTGTCTTCCTCAATTTCTTTCATGAGTACCTTATAGTTTTCTGAGTATAGATTCTTTGCCTCTTTTGTTAGGTTTATTCCTAGGTATCTTACGGTTTGGGGTGTAATTGTAAATGGGATTGACTCCTTAATTTCTCTTTCTTCTGTCTTGTTGTTCTTGTAAAGAAATGCAACTGATTTCAGTACATTGATTTTATATCCTGACACTTTACTGAATTCCTGTACAAGTTCTAGCAGATTTGGAGTGAAGTCTTTTGGGTTTTCCACATATAGTATAATATCATCTGCAAAGAGTGATAGTTTGACTTCTTCTTTGCCGATTTGGATGCCTTTAATTTCTTCTTGTTGTCTGATTGCTGAGGCTAGGCTAGCAGTGGTGATAATGGACATCCCTGCCTTGTTCCTGACCTTAGCAGAAAAGCTCTCACTTTTTCTCCATTGAGAATGATATTTGCGGTGGGTTTTTCATAGATGGCTTTCATAATATTGAGGTATGTGCTCTCTATCCCTACACTTTAAAGAGTTTTGATCAGGAAGGGATGCTGTACTTTGTCAAATGCTTTTTCAGCATCTATTGAGAGTATCATATGGTTCTTGTTCTTTCTTTTGTTAATGTATTGTATCACATTGATTGATTTGCGGATGTTGAACCAAGCTTGCTGCCCTGGAATAAATCCCACTTGGTCGTGGTGAATAATCCTTTTAATGTACTGTTGGATCCTGTTGGCTAGTATTTTGGTGAGAATTTTCACATCTGTGCTCATCAAGGATATTGGTCTGTAATTCTCTTTTTTGATGGGATCCTTGTCTGGTTTGGGGATCAAGGTGATGCTGGCCTCATAAAATGAGTTTGGAAGTTTTCCTTCCATTTCTATTTTTTGGAACAGTTTCAGGAGAATAGGAATTAATTCTTCTTTAAATGTTTGGTAGAATTCCCCTGGAAAGCCATCTGGCCCTGGGCTTTTGTTTGTTTGGAGATTTTTGATGACTGTTTCAGTCTCCTTACTGGTTATGGGCCTATTCAGGTTTTCTATTTCTTCCTGGCTCCGTTTTGGCAGTTTATATGTCTCTAATAATGCATCCAGGCTGGGTCTATTCTATGCCTTAAATATCTCTGAAATGTGTCTGCCTCACCACTGCCCCTACTTTAGTGTAAGTGATTGTCATCCTACTCAGGACAACAGCAACAGACTCCTGCTCATTGTTTCTACACTTTAAGTCAGAGTTCCTTCCTCCTGAGATCTTCTCCCACCTTATCCAGAGGGAACTTTCATGGAGAGAAATCTGAATTTGTTATCCACTTGGATTAAACCACGGCAGTGGCAAACACCAGCTATTTCTTTCCTCTGGTTGTCTTGTCTCCCCTGCTTGATATGTGCTTCACCAGCCACTTTCACTTACTGCATATAGCTGACTCTTCCCATCACATCCCTCATCTTCCAGCTGAGGTACATGCAATCTTATAGGTTCTCAAAGAATATGTTGGTATTGTATAGTTCTTCATCTAATACAATGTTGTGTTATCATTGTCTCATATTGTTATCATCACCATTAGACAGACTTTCTTTAAAAGCAAGGCCTTTGGTTCATTGACATCCAGGTCCCCACCAACCAGAAGTATCTGGCATATAGAATTCAATTAATGCTCCTTTTTTTCCCCTAAGACTTTATTTATTTATTTGGGAGGGTGGAAAGTGAGCAGGGGGAGAAGCAGAAAGGAGAGGGACAAGCAGAGCATGGAGGCTGATGCAGGGCTTGATCCCACAACCCGAGATCATGACCCGAGCTGAAACCAAGAGTTGGCCACTTAACAGACTGCACCACCCAGGCACCCCTCAATTAATGCTTCTTGAATAAAGAGATTAATTAAAGAAGAATATTTGCATATTATTAATTGAAAAGGTTGGGTAGTAATGATTTCTCTAGACAGCTGTAATAAAAGAGTGAACAAGAGACAGCATAGCAAAGTTATTGAGAGGATGGATGCTGGATCCCTACAGACTAGCTTCACAAGGTCAGCTCTGTGTCCTTCAGTTAGTTAAGTTAATCTTTTTGTATGAATTTCCTCATATGTAAAATGTGGATAATGATAATACTTAAAAGATTGTTATAAGGATTTTAAAAGCTAATGCATGCAAATTTTAAGTAATTCATAAAATAATACCTGATACATGGTGAATGTTACAAAAGCTTTTTAAAGTAAATGAATAAGACCGTCATGATTCCTGTCCTCACAGAACTCACAGTAGAGGTCTGTGCTGTCCAACAGAAATATAAGGTAAGCATATATAATTTAAAAATTTCTAGTAGCTACATTAAAATAATTGGATTATAAGCAATGTTAATTTTAAGAATTTATTTAAACCAATCTATCAAAATATAACCATTTTAATATGTAATCAATATAGAGTCATAAGATATTTTGCATTCTTTATTTTGCACCAAGTCTTTGAAATACAGAGAATATGTTATACTAATAACACATCTCAATTAAGATGCTTAATTGTCATTTATATTTAGACCTGTATATAGATTTAATAAACTTACAGTTGAAAAAGTAGATGCACATATACAAGTAATTCCAAGTATATTTTTATAATAACTGATTTTAATATTATTTTCTAAAATTGAAGCTTACTAAATTAAATAAAGCTAGGAAGTCATTTTCTCAGTCACAATGAGTTATAGTTTATCGTTTAAGAGCCACATATTAGATGGCGCAGGACTAGAGAAAAGTATGATACATAAACAGGAAATTATAGAATGTGGTAAAGTGCTATGTTAAGGCAAGGATAGAGTGCTCTGGAAGCACATATTAGGGGTGCTGATATAACTTGGGCAGAGGAATTTAATCGAAGAAATTTTCCTGGAGAAAATGCTGTCTATCCTGAGACCTCAAGCAAGAGCCAGCCAGCTGACAAGGAGGAAAGGGTGTCTAACAGAAGAAAGGTATTAGAAATGAGGGGAAATGCATTTTCACAGACCTGGACATATTTCAGAGTGACCAATTCAGAGTGTGCATGTATGTAATAAGTAGAGAGCAAGTTAGAAAGGAAGAGGTGGAAAAGGAAGAAGTGGAAAGGGGAGGCTGGGAAAGTAAGCAACGGAAGAAGACATGATGGGTCTCCTGAGACATATGAAGGGGGCCAGACTAGTCTGAAGGTAATGAGGAGCTACTAAAGGATTTAAACAGTGTAGTGGGAGTGCCTGGGTGGCTCAGTTGGTTGGGAGTCTGTTTTCAGCTCGCACCATGATGCCAGCCAGTGAACTGGGATGGAGCCTGCATCAGGCTCCCTGCTGGGTGGGAGGCTGTTTCTCCCTCTTCCCCCTGGTTGTCTTCTCTCTCTCTCTCTCACTATCTCTCTCCCTGTGTCTCAAATAAATAGATAAAAAATTAAACAGGGTAGTGACATGATCATCTTGTATTTACTAAAGATCATTCTCACTACTGTATGAAAAATGTTTAGATGACAAAAACTGATGCTGGCACCTCATGTTCATTAGAATAGATACTATTAAAACAACAACAACAACAACAACAAAATAACAGGTGTTGGCAAGAACGTGGAAAAATTGGAACTCTTACGCTCTGTTGGTGGGAATGTAAAATGGTGTGGCCACTATGGAAAACAGTATGAAGGTTCCCCCAAAAATTAAATTAGAAGTACCATATGATCCAGCAATTCCACTTCTGGGTATATATTTAAAAGAATTAAAGCAACATCTCAAAGAGGTATTTGTGTATTCATATTCATAGCAGCAGTATTCACAAGAGCTAAAATGTGGAAACAACCCAAGTGTCCATTGACAGATGAATAAACAAAATGTGGTGTATACACAATGGGATATTATTCTACCTTAAAAAGGAAGAAAATTATGACATTTGCTATAATATAGATGAAGCTCAAGAACATTGTGCTAAGTGAGATAAGTCAGCTAAAGGAAGACAAGCAATGTCTTTCTTGCCACTTACATGAAGTATTTAGTGTAATCAGGAGCATTAAGACAGAAAGTAGAATGATGGTTGTCAGTGGCTTTGGGTGGGTAGAGAATGGGGAGTTGTTGTTTAATGGGCATGGAGTTGCAGTTTTGTAAGATGAAAAGAGATCTGGAGATGGATGGTGGTGATGGTTGCACAACAGTATGAATGTACTGAATACCACTGGATTGTACACTTAAATATGGTTGGAAAGGTGGCGCCTGGGTGGCTCAGTGGGTTAAAGCCTCTGCCTTCAGCTCAGGTCATGATCTCAGGGTCCTGAGATCGAGCCCCGCATCGGGCTCTCTGCTCGGCGGGGAGCCTGCTTCCTCCACTCTCTCTGCCTGCCTCTCTGCCTACTTGTGATCTCTGTCAAATAAATAAATAAAATCTTTAAAAAAATGGTTGGAAAGGTAAATCATAGGTTATCTGTTTTTGCCATAATAAAAAAAAATTGTATCAAGTTAGAAGAGGTTATCACTGTGATGTCATCAAAAGTAAAGATGAGAGCTGAAATGGGGTAAAAGAGAAATATGAATGGAAAGAAATGGGTTGATTTCAAGGATATCAGGAGTACAGATAAAAATTTGTTAGTGACTGATTTTAGTCAAGTATGAGGGAAAGTCGGAAGTCAATCTGTGCCCCAGGTTACTAGTGTGATAAACTGGGACAGACAGTGTTGACTTTCTTTGAGGTAGGGAACAAAGAAGAGACTCAGGTTTGGCTAGGGTTGAGGGTGAGGAAAGTAAGGGTTCACCATCAGACATGCTGATTTTCAGGTGCTCGCAGCAAATCCAAGGGAAATTGTCTAGCAAGGAGTTGGAAATAAAGGTTATAATTTCTGGAGACACATCCTGGAGCCCCTCTCATGTGGAGGGTAATTAAAGCTGTGAGGGTTGATGTTTAACAATGAGTATGCCATGGACACTTATGGCTTGTCTGCCAGCATATTTCCCTTGGTATTCTTTTGAGTGCTTTGTACATTCTCATCAACAGTGTGTGGTTTGGGTGGGGAATTCTGCTCCCACTCCAAAGATAGAATGTGAGACCTAGGTCGAGGTCAAGCAGAAGGTCACAATGATTAGAGTGGAGGACTGACAGCCATTAAGTGGGAATTGAAGGACTCATACTGGAACTACTCATTAAAAAAAAAAAAAAAAAAAAAAGCTTCTTCTGCTTTATCCATTGGTCTAGAGCCTAGAAAAATATGAAACTAAGGCTACTGCAGCCATCTTGCCACCATGAGAGTGAGAATCACTTAGAGCCTGAGAAAGAAGCAAACACACATATTAGAGATAAAGAAAGCCTTTCTTTTTAATGTCATTTCAGCCCTGAATCCAGCCATGCCTGAAGGAAGACCTAATCTTGGACATTTAAATGATGTGAGCTAAAATATATATATATATATATATATACCTTTTTCTTCTTAAGCCAATTTGAATTTTTTATTTCTGCATTATAACAAGTACAGGCAGTCCTTACTTTGCGGTAGCATGAGACCATAAAAATGTTCTTTCAAGCAGAAACTATGCAGTGATCTTAAAAATCAGTATGAAAATTACAGTGGTCTGTGACCTTTAAAATGCTCTTGTTGAAGTACCTGGGTGGCTCAGTCAGTTAACCATCCGACTCTTGATTTTGGCTCAGGTCATGATCTCAGGGTCCTGAAACTGAGCCCCTAGTGCCTCGGGCTCCACACTTAGTAGGTACTTTGCGTGAGATTTTCTCTCTCCCTCTGCCTGATCCCCACTTGCATGTGCACGCACTCTCTGTCTCTCCAAAATAACTACATAAATCTTCAAAAATATATATTCTTTTCAAAACATTAAAAACTCTTATGGTTGGGAAGCAAAAATAATTATAAAATTGATATTTATTTAGTACACTGAAATTTTCAACATTAGAAACATTGAGAATTAAAGTGTTTTATTTCTTTGTACAAAACATATCAAAAGGAGTTTGAGTAGTTTTCACCTTCTTATGATGTAAGCTAAGATACAGAGTGTCTTTTCTAGGCCTTGGTGAACTCTTGTATTCATTTCTACATTTGGATCAGCTTTTTCTCTTTTGTACTTTTTTTTTTAAGATTTTATTTATTTATTTGACAGAGAGAGAGAGAGATCACAAGTAGGCAGAGAAAGAGGGGTAAGCAGGCTCCCTGCTGAGCAGAGAGCCCTGTGTGGGGCTCAATCCCAGGACCTTGAGATCATGACCTGAGCCAAAGGGAGAGGCTTAACTCACTAAGCCATTCAGGCACCCCAATCTTTAGTACTTTCAATACCGTGAAATTCTCTGTGATTTCCTTTCTTTTGAGGATTTTTGCCACTGTTGCTTCCTCTGGGACATCATCCTTGTTGTCCTAACAACTCTCCTTATTTATGTCAGTACATTTTTTTTCTTGATGGTCCCGTGGCTGCACATCTAGTCTCTTGGACGGTGAGAGTATCAATACTCCTACAGGAGGCTATTTCTTTTATAACTCTATTTACTTTCACTTTGAAATCTGCAAAGTCATGCCAATTTCTGAAACAATGAAATCAGCCTTTACTGGCAGTAAAAGGTTCTTATTTGGTCTTCTTATAATTTCTGTTTTCTTTCAATGTAACACCTCACTTCAGTGTTTGGCCTAAATGCTGTTTTTTTTTTTTTCCTTTGAAATACATTTAATTTAATAAAACACCAAATTAAAGGTAGAACAGTCTCATCCCCATTACAAAATAACCTGCAGAGTGAAAACTGAAATATGCACAATTTCATTAACCTTCCATTCATAAAGCATAATGTAGGGAAAATGCCATTTTTAAAAAATTTTTATTTAAACATATAATGTAACCCCACCACCCTCTCCCAATGCCCTATCCCCCACCCCCCCTCAGTTCGTTTTATGACATTAAGAGTCTCTTTTGATTTGTCTCCCTCCTGATCCCATCTTGTTTCATTTTCCCTTTTCCTACCCCTTTAACCCCCACCCCCGTTGCATCTCCACTTCCTCATATCAGGGAGATCATATGATAGTTGTCTTTCTCTGGTTGACTTATTTAACTAAGCATAATACCCTCTAGTTCCATCCATGTTGTCGCAAATGGTAAGATTTCTTTTCTTTTGATGGCTGCATAGTATCCTATTGTATATATATACCACTTCTTATTTATCCATTCATCTATTGATGGACATCTAGGTTCTTTCCATAACTTGGCTATTGTGGGCATTGCTGCTATAAACATTCGGGTACACGTGCCCCTTCGGATCACTACATTTGTATCTTTAGGGTAAATACCCAGTAGTGCAATTGCTGGGTCATAAGGTAGCTAGCTCTATTTTCAATTTTTTGAGGAACCTCCATGCTGTTTTCCAGAGTGGTTGCACCAGCTTGCATTCCCACCAACAGTGTAGGAGGATTCCCCTTTCTCCACATCCTTGCCAGCATCTGTCACTTCCTGACTTGTTCATTTTAGCCATTCTGACTGGTGTGAGGTGGTATCTCATTGTGGTTTTGATTTGTATTTCCCTGATGCCGAGTGATGTGGGGCACTTTTTCATGTGTCTGTTGGCCATCTGGATGTCTTCTTTGCAGAAATGTCTGTTCATGTCCTCTGACCATTTCTTGATTGGATTATTTGTTCTTTGGGTGTTGAGTTTGCTAAGCTCTTTATAGATTTTGGATACTAGCCCTTTATCTGATATGTCGTTTGCAAATATCTTCTCCTGTTCTGTGAGTTGTCTTTTGATTTTGATAACTTCCTCCTTTGCTGTGCAAAAGCTTTTGATCTTGATGAAGTCCCAATAGTTCATTTTTTCCCTTGTGTCCCTTGCCTTTGGCGTTGTTCCTAGGAAGAAGTTGCTGTGGCTGAGGTCAAAGAGGTTGCTGCCTGTGTTCTCCTCAAGGATTTTGATGGATTCCTTTCTCACATTGAGGTCCTTCATCCATTTTGAGTCTATTTTCATGTGTGGTGTAAGGAAATGGTCCAATTTCATTTTTCTGCATGCAGCTGTCCAATTTTCCCAACACCATTTGTCTTTTTTCCATTGGATATTCTTTCCTGCTTTGTCAAAGATTAGTTGACCATAGAGTTGAGGGTCTATTTCTGGGCTCTCTATTCTGTTCCATTGATCTATGTGTCTGTTTTTGTGCCAGTACCATACTGTCTTGATGATGACAGCTTTGTAATAGAGCTTGAAGTCTGGAATTGTGATGCCACCAACTTTGGCTTTCTTTTTCAATATTCCTTTGGCTATTTGAGGTCTTTTCTGGTTTCATATAAATTTTAGGATTATTTGTTCCATTTCTTTGAAAAAATTGGATGGGATTTTGATAGGCGTTGCATTAAATGCGTAGATAGCTTTAGGTAGCATAGACATTTTCACAATATTTATTCTTCCAATCCATGAGCATGGAACATTTTTCCATTTCTTTGTGTCTCCCTCAATTTCTTTCATGAGTACCTTATAGTTTTCTGAGTATAGATTCTTTGCCTCTTTTGTTAGGTTTATTCCTAGGTATCTTACCTAGGGTTTGGGGTGTAATTGTAAATGGGATTGACTCCTTAATTTCTCTTTCTTCTGTCTTGTTGTTGGTGTAAAGAAATGCAACTGATTTCTGTGCATTGATTTTATATCGAAGACACTTCCAGATTGAAAGAGAGGGGGTGGAAAACAATTTACCATGCTAATGGAAGAAAGCTGGGGTGGCAATCCTTATATCAGATCAATTAGATTTTAAGCCAAAGACTATAATAAGAGATGAGGAAGGACACTATATCATATTCAAAGGGTCTGTTCAACAAAAAGATCTAACAATTCTAAATATCTGTGCCCCTAACATGGGAGCAGCCAACTATATAAACCAATTAATAGCAAAATCAAAGAAACACATTGACAATAATACAATAATGGTAGGGAATTTTAACACGCCCCTCACTGAAATGGACAGGTCATCCAAGCAAAAGATCAACAAGGAAATAAAGGTCTTAAATGACACACTGGAGCAGATGGACATCACAGATATATTCAGAACATTCCATCCCAAAGCAACAGAATACACATTCTTCTCTAGTGCCCATGGAACATTCTCCAGAATAGATCACATCCTGGGTCATAAATCAGGTCTCAACCAGTATCAAAAGATTTGGATCATTCCCTGCA